>JACTOM010000061.1:2019642-2073090 GCA_015832385.1 Elymnias hypermnestra | reverse complement strand
ATATATATATATATATATATATATATATATATATATATAATCTTTATGTAAATTAACAATAATTTGCCTTGTAGTATTCAGAATAGAGAGTGCACTTGTATATTATGCCTACGAACCCGCAGTGGAGCAGTGTGGTGAGTCTATGCTCTAAAAACCCTCTCACCAATGAGTGAGGAGACCTATGCCCAACAGTGGGACGTCAATGGTTTGTTACTTAGCTTACTTTTTTACAATTATACATATTAAGTAAAGCAACTTCCATCGTACCAATAATTGTCAAAATATTGCATGCCATGAACCATTTTTCAATTGCAGAATACTTGAATTCGCAAATAAAACTTATTAGTTTGACTTAATATATAGATAAAATGATTTGTTATAGCTTTGTCTTATCAAAAAAGACTTATATCTTCTACGTTCCTTTTTTTGTAAATAAATTAAAGCATTCCAATTCTAGACGTTAGGGAGTACATTTATTTGTAGCAGAGGGTTTGTCTCTACGTAATATAGAGTCTATCTCTACACAGGGATTTCGCTACTCACTGTGCGCAGTAATTTTCACTTAGCTCCAACTTATTTCCATTAAGTTCTACTTTTAATCTTGTAAATTTTCCTATAAGTTATAGTAATGGTGTATTAAATATTCTATTGTGTGTGTATATTACATTCAAATTGTTACTTGCAAGGCGTTTGAAATAAATGCTCCTTTTTTATAATCGTTGGACTATTACGTAATATTATTATTATTATCTATTCATCATGAATGAGTTGTTAACCCGCCACACAAAAGAAGTAAAAGCTCGTCAAGTTGAGATTAATAATAGGAAGTATTGTTAATTAACACCCATTAACAGAGTCAGAATGACCAAATTTGGTTTGCATAAAAAGGTTATATTGAGCCAACCTTAAAAGATAGATGTGTGCTGTTGTAGACTTTTATTTAGGACTTTTAAAGGGAACAATTTAGTGATACATAATTTTTGAGAAACTAAGCGTTTACGTAGCACACCCAGCAGAAACTTTCAAAAGATTCTTTCCGAAATTCCGAATTTCTATTAGTCTTATCGTGATGATGTTTAGCCTATAGCTTTCCTAGATAAATGAGCTATCTAACCCTGTAAGAATTTGTCGAATCGGAAACGTAGTCTCTGAGATTGGCGCATTTAAGTAAAAATAACCCTTTCAGCTTTTTAATTAAGATTCAAACGCACTTACCTTGTGAAGTTTGATATCTAATTATACGAGTGTCTTGGCGACGATGATTACAATTAACGAGCAGCAACACGCGAGATGGTGCTGTCCTAATCACCTATTTAGAGCATTTTTAAATAGAAAAAAAGTTGACTTTTTGACTTGTGGTTACTTTCCCCACTACTATTCACCCTGCCCGCCATATTGCTTTCCTTCGGTGTTCATTACATGATTTATTGTTGTCTTAGCCACACTAAACTTCTTAAAAGAGTGAAACGAAGTAATAATAAATGAAAAACAATTAAACCAATATGAAATCATATAAAAGAAAGTGGAAACACTAGAGTAAACAAATAGGAACAATGAAGAAATCCAAGATAAGTACTATCGACTTTTATTTGTGTACCGTTGTTCACTTTTACTTCTTATTTGATCCACAATTTTTACAAATATTCCGAAACAAATTAATTATAATTAGCATATAGCCTTCCTAGATAAATGGGCTATTAAATACTGTAAGAATTTTTTAAATCGGATCAGCAATTTCTTACATTTTAAGTAAATAAAAAAACGCTTCAATCTTTGCAATATTAGTATACATAATCGTGAAGAAATTAGTGTCTATAATGTCCATAAATATTAGGAATGTTATATTAAATATTGAATTATTATATAGAAGAGTCATGGTGAGTTGCTCAGCTAACCCCTCGGCTATGCGGTCGCACTGGGTAGGTGACTGCCCAACGTGGGAGGACCGGGATCGCTCAGCAGAAAACTTTATGCCGGAATCATGAAGAGTACGGCACTATACGGCGCACCAGTTTGGGTAAACTCTCTGAGTGTTCAAAATAAATCCCTTTTACGAAGAGCGCAAAGGTTAATAGCGGTCAGGAGGATACGAGCGTACTGTACCGTGTCTAGGACGGTGGCGACACTCTTGGCAGGTGATCCCCCATGGAAATTGCAGGCGAAAGTACTGGCGGCAACTTACTAGTGCAAGGTTGCCGTAAGGGCTGGGTGACCGTATTCGAATTAACTAGGTCCAAAGAGTCAGGGCCTTTGCCGACAGAATTTTGATTCAAGTTTGGAAGGAGGATCTCGTGTCTCCAAGTGCGGGTGTGGTCACGGTGGAGGCGATTCGTCCTCGCCTCGAACAATGGTTAGCTAGGCGGCACGGATCGCTTACCTTTAGGCTGGTCCAAGTACTGACCGGACACGGATGTTTCGGAAAGTCCTTGCATCAGATAGCACGACGTGAGGAGTCTCCTATCTGCCATTAGTGTAGTGCGCCTGTCGATACGGCGGCCCACACTGTGAAAGAATGTCCGGCTTGGGGACCACAGCGACAACTTCTAGTGTCCCTCATCAGAGCGGATCTCTCACTTCCAAGTATAGTGGGTGCCATGCTTGACAGTGAGATAGGATGCGAGTACGGGAAGCTGCAGCAGATGCTGCTCCCCTTCGAAGGAGGAGACTGGGTGGCAGGAGGCGTCTTTACGAACGCCTTCCTTGAATATCCTCAGTCGGTTTCATCCAGCAGGATCAGGGTGAATGCGTAAGGGAGCCTCTGGCACTCCCAATTTAGGGTGAGGAGGGTGTTGCTGGGTTTTAGTGGGTATTCTGGCCTTGCCGGCGAGACCCACACTCCCTGCCGCGTGGCAGGGGTACGCAAATGTATATCCCAGCGGGAAAAAAAGAAAGAGTCATGTTGACTATGGCTCTCGCCTTTACCGATTTTACACCAACGAGTGTTACATACGCTTGCGTTTCAGCTTAGTCTCATTCAAAACTAAGAAAATTAAGTTCACAGCATGTCTAAAGAAATTTTCGCCCCATAAATGCCAATTTAAAATGGCAAAATAACCCTAAAAAAGTTATGTCGCGTAAATTAGGTCAAAGTTACGTCCTGCGATATAAGTACTGGTTATTACTGTACAGGGTTGTCTGGCGGAGCCGTCTGCCATGTAACGCGACTTGAATTTGTAATTTTAATATAAGGGACAAATTGTTTTCGATTTCGTACAATGTATAAATATTTTCAGCTCAACAAACAGTCCAGTCTAACCTGCACTAAGATTACGATTTCGAAAGTAAGCCTTTTTGCCCGATATATTTTCACACTAAAACCCCCGGATATTGATGAAGATCAGTTCATATATCTTCAGAAAATTAGCTCTTATATTCAGGAATCAAATAAATCATATATTTTTGATATAATAAAGAACTTGTTTGACTTTAAAATAAAACAAGATGAAATAAGGAATTATTATATAAAATTATACATACATATATATCTCTCTCTATATGTGTATGTCTGTAGCGGAAGCACGTGGCCGGCGCCGGTGCGTTCGTTGACCCGAGCGTCAGCTGTTTTTTGATTTTGTGCTGCATTGTTTTAGTAATGTATTTTTTATGACAGTTTTCGTCAGATTATCAAGTCTAGGAACTGCCTCATTGGTCTAGTGGTTAGTATGTTCGACTATAGACATGAGGTCCTGGGTACGAGTCCCGAGTCGGGCCCATTCAAAACTAAATATTGAGTTTTCTATCAACATTTTCTCAATATTTGCCCGAAGTTGGGAATTTGACGGTGTGATCCACCCCCGTGCCTCGGAGAGCAAATTAAGTCGTCGCTCCTGCGCTGATCTCTATCCGGTAGTATCGGATTCCCGTCACATCGGACTATGAGAGTGAAGGAATAGAAAGTGCACTTGTAGACTATGCCTGACAATCCGCAGTGCAGCAGCGTAGTGGGTCTATGCTACTTATTAAAAGTCGCTAGCGATTTTTCCCCACTCTTTTCTTTTATCATATTTAAGAATCTTATTTATATCATAATTTGCTTTTTCAGCAATTAAAATATATACAAGAAATATCTGAACACAATCAAATAATTAATTCCTAATTAGACCATGACCACGGCTCGGCTGAAACCTCCCTTATATCTACGTAAGCCCGTACACACTTCTACCGTAGAACTACCAACTCACCTGCAAATTAAATGAAACCATTTTTACCCTTATGTTAAATAGAAATAAGGTCGATAATTCTACAGAGATATATCATATAGTTGTAACTATTAGATTGTTGTATACTGTACACACGTTCTATCTGCGTAGGTAAATCTGAATACAAATGAAGATATTAGGCGAAACCCGCGCGGTCTCCTCTCGTTAACAACTACCCACGTACGTGGAAATAGATCGCTCCTGGATCCGGCTAGTGGGCGGCTTTGAATGACCTCTGAAATACACAAGAAACACGTGAACTTAATGTCAAAGGTTGATATAACACCAGTATTGTCCTTAAACCTTAATACATAGAAGGTTAAGCGTATTGAATACCCTAAACTTGTATTGCATATTACGTTAAATGATATTTAAGGTTCTGGTTATAACAGCTTTTATATATGAATTAATTCGACTGATTGAATGGAATATGTATGATATATAATAGATTACATAGTAAACCTTTGATTCAAAGATTTTTATGTAAAACATTAAACTACCTTAGTAATGGGGGTATCGTATAGTGTCATGGACGGCAGCAACATTCCTGGTAGGTGATACCCTGTGGGAGCTCAGGGCGGAAGTTCTCACGATTGCTTATCAGTGCAGAGTAGCCGCGAGATCGAGAGGGAAAGCACCAGACGCTGAAGAAGTAAGGAGGGTCAGAGTTCTAGCTAACAGAGCCTTGACCCAAAGGTGGTAGGAGAATCTCGGGTCCCCAATGGTTGGCGTAGCCATAGTAGGGGTGATCAGCCCTCATCTGGACAAGTGGCTGGGGAGAGAGCACGGATCGCTCTCCTACAGGTTTCCAGCCATGGTTGCTTCGGCAAATACCTATGTCAAACTGTTAAGCTGTGAGCCGACGACCAGCTGTTACGAGTGTGGTGCCTCCTTTGACATAGCCCACCACACTGTGGCAGAATGTCCCGCCTGGGGTTCTCAGCGACTCATTATGACGTCGCTGATCGGCATAGACTGGTTAGTATTATAGGCGCAATACACATCAGTGAGCAGGCCTGGAGAGTGGTTGCGTCCTTTTGCCAGACTATCACGTCACTGAAAGAGGCACGGCAATGGGAGATGGTGAATGCCGTTGATGCAATCCTGTCCCGACGAAGGGGAGTAGGAAAAAAGAGGCGGAGGTTCATACAATTCTTCCCTCTGTAGAATATCTATGAGCCGGCTGTAATCGAGGGGCCACAGAGGACGGCCTCATCCAACCTTTAGCTCCACACTCATGGTTGACGAAGGTCCCGCTGGGTTTTAGTGGGTATTGCGAGTTCATCCCCCTCGCGGAGTCCCACACTCCCGACCCCACAGTCGGCGTGCGTAAATGCATTTCCCAGCAACAAAAAAATCCACGTTAGTAGTCGGATCCCAAAGTTGTTTTTCTATTATTTATGCAAGGAAACAACACAGATACCTTATAAAATAACTTATATATTGTTCTATATCTATGCTGTTACAATTAAAGTGGACGATATTCTCATCATGACAAACAGTAGTAAAGTAAAATTAAGTAGCAGCTTTTTAACGTCCCACAGCTGGGCACAGGCCTCCTCACTCATAGGACAGAGGGTTTTTACAGCATGGATAAAAGTATTGACATCGCTTTGTAAAAAACTGTTTCATAGAAAATAAATGTAAATTATTTGCTTTATTTTCGTATTATACTCGTATACATCCTTAATTCTAGATAATGTATTTTTTTTTAATTAGGACATATAAATAGGTATCAAAAGTTTTAACTTCTTATTGTTTGACGATTTGGAGTATTGTTTTAACTTTGTCAAAGTCAAAGTCAAAGTATATTTATTAAAGAAAGCCTTTACAGCATTTTTGAATCTTCAAATATCGTTTTTTCAAATATTATTTAAATATACGACTGACGATGACATACAAGAACGACTTACAATTTAAAGTTACGAGGGTTCCTTCGCGGCCTGATCTGAGAAGAGCTCACAACAAACTCAGACGGGTGTAGGTTTTTTTTGTCATCGTCATCACAATATATATCTTTAATTTATTCAATAACAAGATTTATAGAGCTATTCATTCAATCCCACGCTTTTTCGTGTTCTAAGTCATCCTTCAAATCATAGAATGATTTCTCAATTAACTTTCTTTCAATAAAAGATTTAAATTTATCAAGAGACATATTTGTAACTTCTTTAACTTTATTCAGCAATCTATGACAGACGATGCATCCATTTTAAGAAATTTCCTTAAAACAATAATTTCAAATAACTTTAGTTCTCTCGTGGTGCTTCTCAAATTAAGCCATCTAATTTCAGACTGTTTTTTTTACTGGTTTGTAAGCCTTTAAGAGTTAAGGTAGAGAGGATTCTTTCGCACACTGTTCTGAGAAGAACCCAAAACAAAGTTAACCGGGTATCCCATTTGATCGTCGTCATTAGAATATAATTTTCATTTATTTTTTAGCAGTTGAGAGCAAGTCTTTAACTTCCGCGCTTCTTTTTTATAATTACGTAATCCCTTCTAGTAGTAATATATCCAAGTCCAATGTATCGGAAAGGAGAATTTGTTAGGAAAATAGATGTTTAAGCAGATTCATCATACGATATAATTTCCCACGAGATTCGACGTTTAAGCTGATTCCCCGTGCTTGGTATAATAGCTTTAATAGGTTACGTTTGTATTTTGCTTTCCACATCAAGATGAGAACTGACAGTGACTCGATCATATTGCAGGAGAAGCTCTGTAAGTCGAAGTTGAAAAGAGACGCCAAAAAATTTGGGTTTTCGTCTTATACTCAATTTCGTATGCATTTTTTCCTCAGGCTTAGAATAATTTGCACCATTCCAAGTTATAAAATAATTCCCATCACCCAAGGTTGTCTAGAAGAGATTGCTTATTGCAATAAGACCGCCTTTGCATAAGTAAAAAGTAAGTAGCAGCCCATTAAGGTCCCATTGCTGGCCACAGGCCTCCTTACTCTGAGGAGCGAGGGTTTTTATACCATAGACCCGCCACGCTGCTCAACTACGGATTGGCAGGCATAGTACACAAGTGTGCAGGCTCTATTCATTCACTCTCATAGTCCGATGTAACGGTAATCCTACACGACCTGAGAGAGATCAGCCTTTGCATGCTTATTACCAACTACTATGTAATGAAGTTTTTGAAAACATCTATTTTTGAGCAATAAAGGTAGAGGTTAAACCTTATTCCGACTGATTTTGAGTTAAAGAGGAGACAATCAGAACTCTGGAATAAAAACAATAATGAACATTGAAAATTTTCAAATCTTAAACTCGGTTTATTGCCTACACTTTACTTTATTATTTCTTAGGAAAAAAATAATAATACTTGGAAAGGTTGTTAAATTGTCTCACTACATATTACAACTTGTAGAGGGTTGAGATTTCCAGTAACGGAGGTTTCTGGTTTTAAAGGAAGGAAAGAGAAGGAAACACAAGATTTTTTTTAAGTTTGGAAGGTTATCGACTAAATTTGACCTACCGGAAATCGTACTCGAGATCTCTCTTAAAGAAGCGAGAACTTACACTATTGAGCCAAATCAATAGCACAAGAACTAAGTTAAAAAGTAACAACTATAGCAACTTTTTATAGGCCATCGATGTAGGTCCAAAGCTGGGGCTATTTCGAACCAAATGTTGCTTCTAGAATCCATCAAAACTACGATATTGTTACAATTAACAGTCTTTTATATAGCAACTGCCTCATTACTCTACATTTCATTAGTTTGTTCGGCTACAGACAAGAGGGGCAGGTTTGGAGACTCGAATATAAAAATTGATATTGAGTATTCTGTTAAGAAATTCTAAGCATTTGCCTTAAGTTGGCAAGTTGGTGGTGTGCTATATCCTTGTGCGTCGGAGAGCCTGTTAAGAAGTCAGTCTTGCGCCTGATATCTCTCCGGTCGTGTTGGATTGCCATCACATCGGACTATGAGAGTGAAGATACGCATACAGTTGCGTACTACGTCTTCCAACCCGCATTGGACCTACGCGATGGGTCTATGCTCTAAAACCCTTCCCTGCTTTTAGTAAAGAGGCCTTTGCCCACAAATAAGACGTTAATGGACCGCTACTTACCTTACCTTTATCGATTTAGATGTTAACGGAATCGGCTATTGAGATATGCGATTGGCAATGCTAATATTGTCAAAGGGAAGTCTATCAACTGATCTGAGCAGGTTTGCCTACGTCCTTGTGTGTAACGCTTATAATACCTTCGGAGTCGGCTTAATTATAATGTACATGTAACATGTAGTGATACTTGTTAGTTAATGACGATGTTAACAACACGGAATGTAATTTACACGTGTTTGCATTGCGCTTTCACACCTGGCTTATTAAAGTGAAATTTTATTCCCAGTTGTATTTACAAAACACTGATATAACGATTTTTGTTAAATATTACATGTTACTCACGTTTGTCCGTTTCGTTGTATGCCTCCGTAATACTATATCTTTAATTATACGTATTATAATATTGTCTTATTTATATAAAACAAAAATGTTTCTACGTAATTCTGTACAATAAATCACTGTGAAGTTGTTTTTAGAACTATTTACTTCAACTTAATTTTACAACATGAAACTTACAAATAAATAGAATTTAACACAAATAGTAATAATACTGTAGAACAAAACTTTAATTTAAATTAAAAATAATAAATTTTAAATGAAACAAAAATAATAACAATAATGTTAATAAATCTAAGGGCACAAGGCTTCCTCGTCATTTTCGTGATTGCATAATTTTCTGTAATTAATATGTTATTTATTTTTGTCACGATGCACGGCAAGCCAATAGTTCAGAATGGAATTCCTCGGGTATTCCTCCGAATACACTTTGAAGATAGTATTGTGAGATTTACTAAAGTGAGTCCAAAATGCAGCGATTCACGATCTTATTATCGCGAAGTAGCCTGATACTCTGGCATCGGCAAACATGGCCAAAGCACTGCAGTATCACGCTAGGCTTATCAAAATGCGGTATCTGATGATACTACGTGAGTTATTCGTGAAAATGGCACAAAGTTGACATGTGGCAGCGGCTTCAGCTGCGGGCAAATCAACGTGTGAGCATGTTGCACCGAACAGCCAGAGCCCGCCTTTCTCGTTTAATATCTTCTTCATCCCGCAGATACTCCGTCAAAATGTGTAAGTACTTAAAGATTTGCACTCTGTCTATACACATTCCATTAAAGATAATTGGTGGTATCGTTTCCGAATCCCTACCCGCTCGAAATATGATGAATTTTGTTTTTTCAACATTATATTTAAGACCGCCATCCCATGTAAACATTTACACATGTAATACCAATATGACAGCCTACATTGGCACTTCTAAGTTGGTCAATCGGGTCATTCACATAAAGGTTGAAAAGATTGGAAGAAGTAAGCCCACCTTGACGAACACCACATTGTAATCAATCCTTTGAGAAAAGGAAGTAAGCATCATGGGTGTTGGTGACAGCCTGTCATTAACATTGCGATAATAATGTATGCCTAAGTTTAGATGTAAATACGTATAATACAATAAATCCTTTGGTTGAATAGTGTAAATATGGCCTCTGCGGATAGCAATGAATGTAAGACAAGTGATAGCGAGATTAGTATGGATGACATCATGAAAGCGATAAAAGGTATGAAATCAGGTAAGGCTGCTGGGTATGACAGAGTGTCAGTCGAGATGCTGAAGGCTGGCCGCGGGATTGTGGTAGCTCAGCTGTACTGCCTTTTCAATATATGCTGGGAGAAAGGTCAAGTCCCAAGAGATTGGAGCAAGGCCGTAATTGTCCCTCTATATAAAGGAAAAGGGTCACAGCAGGAGTGCAAAAATTACCGCGGTATCAGCCTTCTTAGTGTCGTCGGCAAATTGTATGCAAAGATATTAATTGAAAGGGTGATTAATGAAACTGATGAGAAAATATGGGACGTGCAAGCGGGATTTAGAAGAGGAATGGGATGTACGGATCAGGTCTTTTCTTTACGGTGCATAACTGAAAAATGTTTGGCTAAACACCAAAAAGTTTATTGCGCGTTCGTAGATTTAGAAAAGGCCTATGATCGAGTGGTGAGGAATGAGCTGTGGTCAACGTTATCTACGTATGGGGTGAGCGGTTGTCTGATCCAAGCATTGAAGTCTCTCTATGAGGGTTCTAGTGCCTGTGTCAGAATAAACGGAGCGTACACGGAGTGGTTTCCTGTCGAAAGAGGTGTTCGACAGGGATGTGTTGCGTCACCATGGCTGTTCAACCTTTTCATGGATAAATGTTTGACAGATTTAAAAGAAAGTATGTATGGGTTAAGAATGAATGAATTACTCATCAAATGTTTACTCTACGCTGATGATCAAGTAATACTTGCGTCATCCGCTAACGAGCTTCAGGAGATGCTAAATATTATGAATGAAGCTTTGAAAGGGAAAGGAATGAAAGTGAATGTAAACAAAACGAAAGTTATGCTTTTTGAACGAGATGAATCTATGATGAATGGCAATATTTTGATAGATGGGGAACAAGTGGAAGAGGTGAAAGAATTTGTATACTTGGGATCTAAATTTACAAAAGATGGAACATGTGAAAGTGATATCGAAAGGAGAGTGAATGCAGGGAATATGGTAAATGGTGCTCTGCATGCTTTTATGAATAGCCAGATGGTGTCTCAAAGGGCTAGACTGGCAGTGCATGCTGGAGTGTTGGTGCCAACACTTATGTATGGTAGTGAAAGTTGGGTATGGCAGAAGAATCACAAAAGTAAAATAAATGCGGTAGAGATGAGAGCGTTGAGAAGCATGAGTGGATTAAAACTGAGTGACAGAGTAAGAAATAGTGTGATAAGAGAACGTTGTGGTATAAAAGAAGACGTAGTGACTAAAATTGAGAAAGGTATGCTTAGATGGTTTGGGCATGTAGAGAGAATGAATGAAAGGAGACTGACAAAAAGGATTTATGAGTCAAGAGTGAATGCGAAAGTTGGAAGGGGAAGACCGAGGCGAACGTTCCTGGACCAAATCAATAGTGTGATAAGAGAACGTTGTGGTATAAAAGAAGACGTAGTGACTAAAATTGAGAAAGGTATGCTTAGATGGTTTGGGCATGTAGAGAGAATGAATGAAAGGAGACTGACAAAGGATGTTGTCTCTGCCTACCCCTATGGGAATGAGGCGTGATGTTATGTATGTATGTATGAAGAGTGACCTAATTCAAAAAAGCTAATATGATAGAGCCGTTAAAAAATTAAACACAATTGTTGAAATCATTTTTCGTGGTGTAAATATGATTTTTTAATATAGGAAAAAGTATACTATTTTGGATTCTAATTCTAATTCTGAAATCAGCGATTGTTTATCTTATACACTATACTTTTAAAGGCGCAGTGGTAAGAGTACTTACTTTGTTATCACAGGTACCAGGTTCGTTCTTCGTTCAAATCAAATCAAATCAAATCATTTATTTGCTAAATACACGATTAGTGTATTGAAATAAGATGGAGTGCAAATATTACATATTGAATTTTGTTACATACAATGTCGAAATTACAATCATAATAATTAATAATAAAATAAAGTATGTCAATCTAAGAATATAACATGCGAAATAAGAAATTAAATTATAATATTAAAAAATGTCACAAAATATAATATTTAAGATTTCATTTTATTTAGAATTTGGGTAATCGTCGATAGAATAAAAACATTCGTCCAACAACCATCTATATAATCTTGCTGTAAATGCTCCTATGGCCATTTCTTTAAAATCACAAGGCAATCTATTATATATGGTTATTGCCATACAATAATAATTATTTTTTTATACGCTCAGNAGTGATATCGAAATGTCCTTATACCTTACATCCCGTTTTGCGGCGTCGTTAGGGCGAATTTAATTGTATTTTCTAATTTGTCTAAGTCTAGACTTGGCCGTGCATGCTGGAGTGTTGTTGCCAACACTTATGTATGGTAGTGAATGTTGGGTATGGCAGAAGAATCACAAAAGTAAAATAAATGCGGTAGAGATGAGAGCGTTGAGAAGCATGAGTGGATTAAAACTGAGTGACAGAGTGAGAAATAGTGTGATAAGAGAACGTTGTGGTATAAAAGAAGACGTAGTGACTAAAATTGAAAAAGGTATGCTTAGATGGTTTGGGCATGTAGAGAGAATGAATGAAAGGAGACTGACAAAAAGGATTTATGAGTCAAGAGTGAATGCGAAAGTTGGAAGGGGAAGACCGAGGCGAACGTTCCTGGACCAAATCCAGGACATTTTAAATAACGGCCAGGTCAAGAGTACTCTAAACCGACGAACTTGTATGAAAGGTTTAATGAGAATGAAAGAAGCGAAGGAAATATGCAAGGATCGTGGCAAGTGGAAGGATGTTGTCTCTGCCTACCCCTATGGGAATGAGGCGTGATGATATGTATGTATGTATGTAGACTGGTGGGAAGCTTCGGTCGTGCCTAGTTATCAACTTACCAGCAAACGCGTACGCCAAGCAAAAAGATTTGTGTTCCGGTACGACGCTGTATAGAAATGTGATCCATCTTCGATTGTCGCATCACTTACCATCAGGCGTCAGGGTCAAGTGCTAATATAATGTTTATTCATACAAATCTAAAACTTTAAACTTCTCAGATTTCCGAGACAAAGAGAGAAAGAAAATGGAAGATATGTCAGGAATTTAATGCAAATGATTTATTGAAATCTCAAATGATGAATTGTAAATTAATATGCCACATGTTATTTACTATTATTAAAACTACCTAACCTTCAAACGAATTTGCATAAAAAAACGCTGCACATCTTCGGGACGCTAATCATGCCTAAAGAAGTTTCACTTCAATAATCATTCGAAAAGACATGCCAAACTCTTATGTGATTTGGACTTCAGACGATTAAATCTACAAATTTTCTCAGTTCCTTTGGCGACAGGGGAATAAAAAGTTATCGTTGAACAATACTTATGGTAATTCTAGGTGAAGAAAGTTATTTCCAGGGAGCGGATAGTGTCTAAGCGATGCTAATATCGATAATGGCTACAGCGCCGGGTGCGGTGAGCATCGCCCACATAGCTCGCATGTGCGCGCCGTATAATCCTTATAATTCACGGGGCAGTGTACACGTGCAATTTACTCAGGGCTGCGAGAACCCTATAATTAGCACAAAAGACACAAACATAGAATTTAATTAAAAAAAAAAAAGAGTCTTAGCTTTCTAATTACATGGCATCGGTACATAATGGACATCCCACGATTCCGTACCAAGCGTTTTACCCAATCGTTTCTGAACCGCACCGCAAAGGAGTGGAATGCTTTACCAGCTTCCTGACTCCTACAATCCGGGTACTTTTAAATGCAGAGTGAATAGGCATCTTTGGCAAGCACGGTCCACCCTAGGCTGCATCAATACTTAACATCAGGTTTAATTGCAGCCAAGCGCAGGCTTGTTACGAACCGGCGTAGGGACCCCAGCGGCATCTATTGACGTCGTTGGTCGGAGGAAACCTTTCGCTGGAGGGCATAGTTGGCGCAATGCTCACCGGTGATAGAGAATGGAGGGCAATGGCCTCCTTCTGTGAAAGTTTTATTTCGCGAGAGGCACATGAGAGGCTCAGGGAGAACGCTGTGAACGCTCCTTTACTTCGGCGCAGGAGGTCGGGAGATAGGGGGCGTAGATTTGAGCTTCTCCTTCCTTCTTCTTAAGTACCCAGAGGAACCCGAAGTGCCAGGGTAGATTTCGTCCCCGATCCTCTGGTGCTCCACAAAAGGATGCGGAGGTTAAAAAAGGCCTGTTACGAATAAAAAAAAATTTAATCAAATTACGTATGCCTGTATCAGTATGTAAGAGAACCTTTAGTTTGTAACATTTTCACACAAAAAGTACGGGACCGATTTCAAATTTTTTTTCACCATTACAAAGCTGCATTTTCAATAAGCGACATAGGTTATATTACATTCTCAAAAAAAAAAAATAAAGATCACTAATAAAAATGCATTAATGTAACCCAAGGTGTGAAAAAATTTGTGACATAAATCTACCATCACGTGCGCTGCGAAAACTATTGAAGATATAACAAAAAATGTTTTACAATATTATAGAACGTATTAATATCTACAGAAAAGTCTGTGATACCATATATCACACTACTGTAGTTATGCCGCTATAACTACTTTTTTACATTTTAAAAGTTAATAAGTACCAACAATAACCAAACCATCTTATTCTTACCTCTCTGTTAATCCTTACCGTAGTAATTAAAGACCGTTTCAATACCTGTAAAATACTTTTTAAATAATTAAAAAACGACATTCCATTCAAAAGATATAACGAATTTAAATTGTGTAAGTAGCAGCCCATTTACGTCCCACTGCTGGGCACAGGCCTCTTCACTCATATGAGAGAGGATTTATAGAGCATAGATCCACCACGCTGCTTCACTGCGGGTACAATATCATATCAATATCAGTTCCTTCACTCTCATAGTACGATGTTAGAGGAATACGACACGATCGGAGAGATATCAAGCGCAGGACCGACGGCTTAACGTACTCTCCGAGGCACGGGGGTGGAACACACCGCCAATTTCCCAACTTCGGACAAATATTGAGAAAATCTTAATAGAAACCTCAATATTGATTTTGGAATTGGTCCGACGGGAGACTCGAGCCCAGGACCTCATGTCTGTAGTCGAACATACTAACCATTAGACCATGAGGCAGTATTGCTAATAGAATATAATTTTATTTTAATTTCATCTTATCAATAAGTTATCATTCATTCGGTATATTACTAGACTCAACAGACACGTATAGATACACAGAACGTAATGCGTAACGATATTATTAATAAATGAACATGACGACACAATAATTATAATATTATCATTTCGTTAGTTAATAGCAGCCCATTAAGTCAGTCCCACTGCTGGGCACAGGCCTCCGCTGTCATAGGAGAGAGGGTTTTAAGAGCATACGAGTAGACCCAGCAAGCTGCTCCAGTTGTGTGGCAGTGTTGGCAGTTGGCAGGCATAGTACATAAGTCCCCACTCTATTCCTTCACTCTTCTAGTTCAATGTCACGGGAATCTGACACGATCGGAGAGAGATCAGGTGCAGGACCGTTGGGTTAAGGTACTCTCCAAGGCACGGGGGTGGAGCACACCGCCAACTTCCCAACAACAAGGGTTCGAACCCAGGACCTCCTGTCTGTAGCCGAACACATTGGCCATTAGACTCTTGAGGCAGTCGTATATTAGCAATTAGAAATACTATTTAATTATTTTATCAAAATCATTAATTTAAGTTTGTGCAAGAAATCTGAAGCATGAACATTAATGAATTTCGTTATTTGAACGAGAGCAAATGTGGCACTTTCGTCCCTAAAAGAAGAGGTAGAAACATGAATTTCGATCAGGGTTTAATAAAAATACATTTTCGTCATAGAAATTATCTTCACTATCGATAAATAAGTTTCTTAAAATTGAAGTTTGTTAAAGACATCTCAACATTTTTTAACCTAAACTTCCGTTCAATAACTTGTCTAATGATTTTTATTAACTTGAATTCTAGTCCTAGTCATCTCCTGATTGAATCCTGAGGAGATAAGCTTAATATATCGCTTAAAATTTGGCTTTTAGCTGTAAACATGGATTTGGTTACATTAAAAATGGTAAAGTTAAAGCAGCCTATTGACTTCCAACTATTGGGCATAGTCCTCCTCTCTCATAGAAGAGAGGATTTTTAAGATCAAAGAATTACTTCGATTCTCATCGTGGGTTAGCAGGCTACATGTAACTCAGAATTACTCGAAGCATATCTAGGTTTAGGCATGATGGATTGAAATCAACAGTCTTAACACGTTATTTTATTTATTATGAAGAATTAAGAGCTGTCTGCCTAGCCCTTCGCTTGTCCGAAAAAACACTTTTTTTGGTTTTTATTTCCCAGTAACATGTCCCAAAAAAGAAAAAAATAATAAGTAATCTGTCCGATGTAAATTGAGTTAAATACAGTCACTTGCCCCGCCTCGCACAAAAGTTTTTTTGGGTCGATTGCCTCATGGGTCGAATGATGCTAAAGTGGCTCTCAGGACTTACATGTTCATGAAAGACTACCAAATGTTATAATTTTTATGTTTGCTAATAGTTAAATTACACAATGTTACCTTTTGTTTATTAAATTTAGACTTTGATGTAATGGAAAGTAGCGCTAAACTTTGAGATAGTGAAAGAAGTCCGTCTTATATTTATAGGCACATATCATAAGAATTAAAACTTATCGCAATGGTTGTCATTGTTATTCACATCACTTATATTATCAAAAACACAAAAAACCCCTAATAAACACTCACGGTTTACAAAATACCACAAAAAAATTAACGAACTTCGACGCGACAAACTCACCGTTAGTAACGGTCACTTTGTTACTGACTTTTTTTCTATTGTCTGGTGTTATCTCTACGCATTTGTTACGTCAGTTATCGGGAATCGAAATAGATAATACACATTATGAATTAAAATACCGATATAAATAAAAGCAATATATATTTAATAATACCCCGATCAGTTTTAGATTTGCCTCCACATAATTTTAAGAAATATGTCAAAAACATCCTTTTACAAAAGGCATATTATCATGTTAAAGATTATTTAAGCGAAAAAAAGAATCAAGTCCAAACACTTGATTCTAGTTGCTCACAGAAGCAATATATTACACATTGTAAAAATAAAACTATCTTTAAAAGAGTAACCGTTGAGTTTCTTGCCGGTTTCTTCTCAGGGGATTCAACTTTCCGAACCGGTGGTAGATTGGTGTTACCAACGGACATACTACTGACGATTCAAAAGTGTTTTTGACCCTACTTGAATAAAGAATATTTTGATTTTTTAAAAAGAAACAGTCTGTCATGGCTCTATGTATAAATAATATGAAATCATGCTTACCTCACTTTATTCTATTCATATGCCTTTTAGCTGGATGAATCACCGGTAACAAAGTGTTAAAGTCGTCATAACTTTATTCAAGGGAAGGGTTGTAAGGGTATCGAGTGTTTGTTATCTGGATAACACGTTTCTTCAACATCTTATATTCAGTTTTATCATAAATCTTTGGAGGAAACTCCATGCGGTGATATTTTATGTAGGGAAGCACAGCCCTGTCGTGGGAAGGGGGCCGGCCGGGCGCCTTGACAGCGCAGCGCCGTTAATTCCTGAACGCTCCTCGCGCGATTGACAACGCGGTCGGAATTTATCGACGCGCATGCAGACTGCTAGGGACGTTATTTATAATGTCAGTGTCGATATTTTACCTACTTTATTACTGTTGTGAACGTTGTGGTATAAAAGAAGATGTAATGACTAAAATTGGGAAGAGGCGGCCCAGACACGTCCTTGGCGACCCAGACGCCCAGATTACTATTGACAACGCCCCGTACATTGACATACACACACAGCGTCTTCGCCGGCGAAGACGAGGTCCCCGCTATCTGACGCACCCCGGCCGCGGCCCCCAGTTGCTTTAAGCCTAGGTACGAGCTCGCAGGAGGCGCCCTTTGAGCAACGTTTCCCCCACGACGCAGCAAGGCCCTTCTACGGGCCCACTCCTCTGCAGAGCTTCTGCGCTTGCCACCCCTCTCGGTTACGCTGTCAAAGCCAGTAGGGCTAACAGCAACTACACACTTCGAAAAAAAATTGAGAAGGGTATGCTTAGATGCTTTGGGCATGTAGAGAAACTGAATGAAAGGAGGACAAAACAAGAAGGACATGACAAAAAGGATGAGTCAAGTTCCTTAAATAAAGGCCAGATCGAAAGTACTCTAAACTAACTAAAGGTTTAATGATAATGACAGAAGCGAAGGTGAATATGCAAAGATCGTGGCAAGTGGAAGGATGTGTTCTCTACCTACATCTATGGGACTGAGGCGTGATGCTATGTATGTATGTTCATTACTGAATGTTACTTTTTTAGAAGGCTTATATACTAAAGAAGTAGCCTAGGTGTAGATGGTCGCTGATTGCTGTAATTGTGCTGGTGTGATCGCAAAAGCTCGTGATTTCGTAACCCTCGAGATTAGAAAGGTTTTCGCCAAGAGAACAGAATAGGCCCTCTCAGTTTATGTCGAACCTCTAGTAATTTGAGAGGAACACAAAGCACAAAGAAGTAGAAGAATGAAATCATTCTACAATCTTATAGAATACCATCTTGAAGTAGCAACGTTTTTAACGCTGTTACTATGACTTTTTAGGTAACACTCTTTAAACCATCAAAGCATACCAACTGGTTCTGCATATATCATCATCATAGGCGATAAGATTAACTTAACTTTAATTTAACTGATTTGCTTATTATACTAGAGATATAAGCCTGTTATTATTACTTAAATCCAAGATGGAGAATATTTGGAGAGATATGTCATTATTTATAATTTATTTTATTTTACATAACCGTTACTTATAAAACTTTATAATGTAACATGGCGCTCTATTTATTCCTTTATTAATTAATACGATTAGAATTTGTTTATTGTTTAACATAATATATTTGTATATTTTATTTACAAAAACAGCGAAACATAAACCCCACTCAATTTTGCCGGTTTATTGTACACCACAACAAAAATAAATATAGAAAACATTTCATATAAAAGACGAAACAGTAGAATAAATGGCTTTTTGCAATGTAGCGATTTGTTCTTGGCAACCTTTGATTTCTGCTATCTCTCTAACCCAAAAGTTAGAAAGATCGCAGAAAAGAAAAACGGCTTCGCGTGGTGACAGATAATATTAACAATTACGTACTTATGTTTTTTTTTTATAAAAAAAGGTAAATATATACGTATAAAACTATATACTTATATAAAAACACATAAGTAATGTTGCACTGCTGGGCATAGGCCTCCTCCCTCATAGGAGAGAGGGTTATTAGAGCTTAGACCCAACTCGCTGCTCCACTGCGGACTGGCAGGCTTAGTACACAAGTGCACTGGCAGGCTTAGTACACAAGTGCACTGGCAGGCTTAGTACACAAGTGCACTCTCTATTCCTTCACTCTCATAGTCCGATGTGACGGCAATCCGACACGATCGGAGAGAGATCACGCGCAAACACACATACGTACATATTTTCACACGATAGTTTTTTGTTTTTAATAGCATAGTTTATAATATGCTTTTACCTGTGTCTTAAAAAAAATTTTTCTCTTATAGAATGTTTACGAGTATACCATGTTGATTGCAGAAATTTAACTTTCTAGTTATCGATATCGAGATCTTCGTCTCAGTACTAAGACAACCCTAGCCGCGTTTCTGTTCACTTCACCGTCAGCTAGGAGTATATACCGCTATGTACTACGTAGGTAAATAGGGGCCTTTCAGATCTGACCCAAGTCACCTAGCCTTACGCCTCGCTGATGCTCGTTGCGCCTAAATGCCCCTGCAGATTAAATAATAATGACGCGCCACTGACGGCCAAAGCCGGCATCCATTGTATGCGTTGCAGACCGGTCTTTAGATATTTCGAGGGAAATTGAATTTACGCTTGCAGTCTTCGCCATAATAAGCGGCATGATTTTGGAAATTCTCCGTAGATTTTTCAAAAGCGCAGCATCGGCCCCTCTACTTGCTTCAATATTACAGCAATGTTTGTGATGTTAAACTTCTTGTGACATGGCAGGGATAAATTCACGTTACTCATTAGACAACGTACGTATTTGTGAGTAATGAGTTTGTAAAATAATAAGCCTGTTGCGTACTACCTTTACCCAGTCACACTTTCCTTTGAAAAATTCACGACAAAAACTTACAACTAAATTGAATTAAAAGTAAAGTTCTACAATAATATGGAATTAATTATAATATAAGGCAACGAAGTATCACTTCCTCCACATTACAGTGATACACGCACACTGTTTGTTGTGGGTTTTACTTTATTCAGTCATAATTTAGAAAAAAATACGACAAAATACTTATATATCAGATTAAGTGGTGCATGGTCTCTTACTTTCTCATCACTTATCATCAGGTGTGATCACAGTCAAGCGCTAACCTGTCGGCAATAAAAACATGGTTTTAAAATAAGATTATATGATACTAGCGTCCCGTCCTGGCTTCGCACGGGTAGGCATAAATAGGTACAGATATTTAAGTTATAAGCGTGATAATTAAAACGACCATAAATTGACAAATATTATGAAAGAGTGTGATTCCTAATACTAAACCTAAGTAGCTCTGAAAATAACTTTTTAAGTGAAGCATAAATGTGTTAAATGTGTTAAAAAAACTCGAAATATTCAATGTCGCTTGCGTCCACTGCGTAAGGTAACCTAGTTCATAATGGTGCACCCCATTCATTTCATGATATCTTTTGAATGGAATATCCGATTTCAATAATTCCAAAAGTAATCATCAGGTATTGAGACAGTCTTGAATATTAAATTATTTATTTGGATAAAAATTTATAAATGGTATGGATAACACGGTCTGATTTTGATCGACATTTCTATAAATTTGTTAAATGTAAAGAAGTAGTTATAGACGTAATTATTATTAGACGTAACTACAATAGTTAGACATATGGTCTCGCGAAGTTTTTTGTAGATATTGATATATTCTATAATATTATCAAACCTTTTTTTGGCCTATCATTAATACTCTTCACAGCATATGCGATGAAAGACATTTTATGGCTAATTTTTTTACACCTTCGGTTGGTTTTAAGAGGAATTTCTAAAGATTTCTTTAATAATCTGGTACTAACTATAGCCTATGTTACTCAGTGATAATGTAGCTTTCTAATGAAAAAAGAATTATTAAAATCAGTCCAGTACTTTTTGAGTTTATTCGTTACATACAAAAATACAAGTCTTTCCTCTTTGTAATATTAGTGTAGATAATTTAGTGGGGAATTCGGTTCCTCCACGTGTAAATACCGATTCACGCACATTATTTCATAATACCGTCGGCAAGATGTCACGAGTGTGGTGCCTCGTCAGACACAGCCCACCACACTGTGGCAGAATGTCCCGCCTGGGGACCTCAGCGACTCATTTTGATGTCACTGATCGGCACAGACCTCTCACTGGCAAGTATAATAGGAGCAATACTTACCAGCGAGCAGGCCTGGAGAGCGGTTGCCTCCTTTTGCGAGACTGTCATCTCGCTTAAGGAGGCACGGCAAAGGGAGAGGGTGAATGCCTCCGAGGCACTCCAGCCCCGACGAAGGAGTGCAGGAAACAGGAGGCGGAGATTCGTACAACTCCTCCCCCTGTAGAATATCTGTGAGCTGCAACCGGGGGGCCAGAGAGGAATGCCTCATACGAACCTCTGGCTCCCCACACATGGTTGATGGCGGTCCCGCTGGGTTTTAGCGGGTATTGCGAGTTTGTACCCTCGCCGAGTCCCACACTCCCGACCTCAGTCAGGGTGCGTAAATGCATTTCCCAGCGACAAAAAAAAAACATTTGTTTTTCATAAAATGACTGGTTAATAGAACGAGGCGTCTACTACTGGTAAGGCTTTGTATAATAAGGAAACGTAGAGTAAGTAGCAGCCTATTGAAGTTCCACTGCTGGGAATGAGCCTCCTCACTTATAGGAGATTTATTATAACATATTGAACATACCACTTTCCCAAACATATTGTAAAGCCGTTGTGCTAGATTGGCAACAAAAGCTATCATAATTTGACACTGAACAGTTACTAGAACTATTTTTATAACAGTACATTTCACCTGACACATCACACAATATACATACACAAACACATTTATAAGCTATACTACATTATTTGTTTTGTTTTTTTGATATATATATTTTTTATTTCTATTGTAATCGATTTTTTGTATTTGTAGTAGATATTGTGTAACTTTATGTAACGTATATAGAACAGTAAGGTTTCCTCACGATGTTTGTCTTCAATACCATGATGGATTGAAAAGAACAATCAAGCATCTAAGGTTTTATGCAGAGAATCCACGCTTCTCACCACTAGGCCATCATGGCTTTTGCTCTTTAACTCACTATCCTTTTCTCACAAATTAACTAATAATGACGTGCCTCTGACAACCAAATCCGGTATCTATTGTATGCGTTTCAGACCCTTCCTTAGATCTTTGGAGAGAAATTGATTTTCAATTGCAGTCCTTACAGATTTCGTAAATTCTTCGTAGATTTTTCCTAATGCAAAGCATCAGCCTTTCTTGTATTGAAGGGCATCTCAATTAATTTGGCAATATATGTAATAATTATTTTCCGAAAAATAATAACTCCACCAATCACAGTTGTCGTTGTAAAAACGTCTTCAAGTGGAAGTTGTAATTAAACTTGTAGCACATGTAAACTATCTAATAAAAAAGACGCAAGCATAACGTAGAAATATAGTCAAAATATACTAAAAAATATTAAATTAAAATTTAGAAAAGAAAATTTATGAAATATTTCATATTTTATGAGAAATATTATATTAAATGACAAGTGGCAAATTAAAATGCCATATGCTATTTGTAAATATTAAAACTGCCTAACATTCAAGCTCGTCGTCGCTTCAACCGATGGACGTCCACTGCTGGACATAGGTCTCACGTAATGACGTCCACAAAGCCCNAATCGTGTCGGGTTTGCTAGTAAAAAATAAAGAGCATGGATGTGCATTGGGAATTTGTAGCCGTATAAATCGAAGTACGCTAATGAGTTTTGAGCAGACGCCAAGCAAAGCATCATACTGTTTTACTGCTTTGCAGCGAAATGCGCTTTTAACGTTAAATATACTTTAAATAATCGAATAAAAGCCTAAAAGCCTAAAGCTTTGCAGTTATATATTCTAATTATATTATTAGATACAATTCAAGATGCTGTGATAAGAGAACGTTGTGGTATAAAAGAAGATGTAACAACTAAAATCGAGAAAGGTATGCTTAGATAGTTTGGGTATATAGAGAGAATGAGTGAAAGGAGACTGACAAAAAGGATTTATGAGTCAAGAGTGAACGCGAAAGTTGGAAGGGGAAGCCCAAGGCGAATGTTCCTGGACCAAATCAATGACATTTTAAATAAGGGCCAGGTCAAGAGTACCCTAAACCGACAAACTTGTATGAAAGGTTTAATGAGAATGGAAGAAGCGAGGGAGATATGCAAGGATCGTGGCAAGTGGAAGGTTATTGTCTCTGCCTACCCCTATGGAATGAGACGTGATGCTATGTATGTATTTAAGTTCTCAATGTCTCTCTTTTTAACTCATAGTGTTTATTATCTGTTTCGCATCTCGGTAGCTGTCGTAACAAAATAAAATGCGTAGAGATAACACCAGACAATAGACAAAACAAAAAATTAATTAGTTACAAAGTGACCGTTACTAACGGTGCGTGTGCCGCATCGCAGGTTGTTAAGTTTTTTTGTGGTATTTCATAAACCGTGAGTGTTTATTAGGGGTTTTTGTGCTTTTGATAATATAAGTGATGTGAATAACAATGACAACCCTTGCGATAAGTTTTAATTCTTATGATATGTGCCTATAAATATAAGACGTACTTGTTTCACTATCTCAAAGTTTAGCGCTACTTTACACTACATCAGAGTCTTAATTTAATAAACAAAAGATAACATTGTGTAGTTTAACTATTAGCAAACATAAAAATCATAACGTTTGGTAGTCTTTCATGAACATTTTAGTCCTATGAGCTGCTTTAACATCATTCGACCCGCGGGCCAACCGACGAAAAAGAAGTAGGTGGTAGGCAGGGTGGGGCAGGCGACGATTATTTCCGTGGGCAATTTTCAGGGGCCCGAGGCCGGACAATCTATGTGATAGCTAATAAACTTGTTAACACTTTAGTCACTAGCTTAATCTTGGCTGTTATCTGACGCAGTTGCAGATGGAAGCGCGTTAACCTGGTAAGAGTTAATTTACCTCTTATGGTTTCTACATAGCATCATACCGCAATTTTATTGTTTGGCGGTATTTCTTTGCAGGTAGGGTGGTTCTAGCCACCGCCGAAGCTCGCCAACAATCTAGACTCATCGTCAGTCGTATATTAGAATATAATTGCATTTGATGATTCAGAAGTGTTAAAACCTAGTTGAAATAGAAGTTTTGAATTTATACCCTTGGACAACGAGATCCGAGGTTTTACGTGTTTAGCGACGTCGCTGGTGTAATGGTGCGAATACTTTCTTCGTTAGCTGAGGTTCTCTGCCCAATTACCACCAAATCAGGTATAAGAAATTGCATTTTCTAATTTGTTTAAGTCTGGGAGGCTTCGGCAATGGCTAGTTACTAGCAAAGATGTGCCGTCAAGCAATACAATTGCATTCTGGTACGATGCTATGTAGAAACCATAACAGGTAAATTAGCTCTTAATAGGATATCGCGTTTCTAACTTAGACTGTATCATCACGTGAGATTACTGTCAAGCGCTAACCGTTCAGAAATTAAAAAACCAGCTGTCGAACCAACGATAGAATTGTTACTAATAGACGTACAAAAATGCTTATGGAGTCTACTTGAACAAAGAATATTTAGTGCTGTAGCGACATACAAGGTATTAGGAGGCCACTTCCGAAAACAGAGGAATAAAAAATATATGTTTTTAAAACGTTGTGTTACTACAACTAAATGATACGATAGTGTCATAAAAAGTACATTACTAAAAAAAACTCAGCAATGAAACCCAATATAACTATCAGCTACTACTCGAACGCACGGGTCGCTGGAATGGACTGAATAACGCGCGTGCGTTCGTCTGTCTTCTTTTTCATAATCAAAATCAAATTATTCCTTTTTCAAGTTGGCTCAAAAAGCACTTCTGAATTGTCAATAGTCTGTCTGTTGGTAAAAAATCTACCACCGGTTCGGAAAATTGATTCCGCTGAAAAGAAACTGGCAAGATGCTCAACGGTTACACGTTTAAACATAGTTTTTGTACGTTGTGTTTAGCTTTCACATGCAATTGGAAAAAAGTCCAAACATTTCTATCGATCAAATAACCTTTAGCATTATAATAGAATTTGTAAAAGGAAGTTTTTGATATATTTCTTAAAATTATACGGAGGCAAATCTAAAACTGATTGGGGTCTTATTAAAAATGTGTATGCTCAACTCATGATTTCTTAACCTTATTTACTCTAAAATATGGCATTACAGGTATTTTTTTATTTCTTGTATTAAAAGCGGAACCGGTTTCATAATACCTTGTATAAAGTTAGGTAAGTAGAAATCCATGAACGTCCCACTTCTGTCTGAGTCTGGACTGGTGGGAGGCTCCGGCCGTGGCTACTTACCACCCTACCAGCAAAAACGTACCGCCAAACAAAGAGAATTGTGTTCTGGTACGATGCTGTGTAGGGTACGTAAGGGGTATATCGCCCCTTAACAAATTAGCACGCTTCCATCTTAGACTGTATCATCACTTACCATCAGGTGAGATCACAGTCAAGCGCTAATCTGTTAGCAATAAAAAAAGTGACTATACTGTCTAATGTGGAAGCTCGAATCTGGTAAGAGGCAATACATATTATGGCTTCTACACAAACTGGTAAAACTTATTTAAATAGATAAAATTTGCCTAAATTGACATACATTGTGGTATGTCTATTATCCTAATTTTCGTGTAAGAGTAGCGTTTCTCTTCATTACAGTCGTAAATACTATTTGAAGGAGCGAACACTTTAGGGAGATAGTCGTAAACTTGTTTTTTGCCGTATAGCCTTAAGCGAACCTAATTCCCTGCTGACGCTAATAATTCACAGACGGACGACCGCGGTCGGAAAAACCGGTTGTTACATCACTAACGTTATTGAAGTGAAAGTTCTTATGGAGCAGTTGGGAATAAATTGCGTTACGCGAGGTACATGTGTCTGAGTATGCATATTTAAAGGGATAGATGTATTTATGGAACACCACAAAAAGAAGACAAAAAAAAGTCAAAAGTTCAAACAAATTTTTAAGTCTTATTTATATTTATACAAATCTAAAACATTAGATTTCCGAGACTTAGACGGAGGGGAAAAGGGAGATATGTTAGGAATGTAATTATATTAGAAATTATTAATTAAATTTAGCCTTTGTATTCAAATTTTTATGAAAAATAATCATCATAGCATCACACGCCTCATTCCCATAGGGGTAGGCAGAGACCATGTCCTTCTACTTGCCACGAACCTTGCATATCTCCTTCGCTTCATCCATTCTCTACAAATCTTGACCTGGCCTTTGTTTAAAATTTCCTGGATTTGGTCTTTCGCCTTGGTCCTCCCCTTCCAGCTTTCCCATTCACTCTTGACTTATAAATCCTTTTTGTCAGTCTCCATTCATTCATTCTCTCTACATGCCCAAACCATCTAAGCATACCTTTCTCAATTTATACCACAACGTTCTCTTATCACACTATTCTACCGCTCTCCGCTCTCCGCTCTCATTTCACCCCATTTCTTTTACTTTCGTGTTTCTTCTGACATACCCAACTTTCACTACCATACATAAGTGTTGACACAGACACTCCTGCATGCATAGCCAGCCTGGCCCTTTGAGACAACATCTGACTATTCATAAAGGCGCGCAGGGCATCATTTACCATAATCCCTGCATTGACTCTCCTTTCAATATCACTTTCACATGTTGCATCTTTTCCACTTGTTCTTCATCTGTCAAAATATTGCCATTCATCATATATTCATCTCTTTCAAAAAGCGTAACTTTCGTTTTGTTTACATTAATTTTCACTCCTTTACTTTTTAAAGCTTGATTCATAATATGTACCATCTCATGAGCGGATGACGCAAGTATTACTTGATGATCAGCGTAGAGTTAACATTTGATGAGTAATTCATTCTTAATCCAAATTCTGTCGAACACCTCTTTCGACAGGGAACCACTCCGTGTACGCCCCGTTTATTCTGACACAAGCACTAGAACACTCATAGAGAGTCTTCAATGCTTGAATCAAATTACCGCTCACCCCATACGTAGATCACGTTGACCATAACTCATTCCTCATCACTCAATCGTATATTATTATGAAAAATGGTAAAGTAAATGATTAAATTACGAGTGGTAAATTAAAATGCCATATGTTATTTGTGAAATTAAAACTACCTAACCTTCAAACTAATTAGCAAAAAACGCTGCACATCTTCGTGACACTAATCACGCGTTCATCCGTAAAAATTTTACCCTGGACATAGGTCTCACGTAATGATATCCACAAGGCCCGATCTTGCGCCGCCTGGCTCCAGTGGCTACCGGCGACCCTCTTTATGTCGTCGGTCCACCGTGTGGGGGAGTCTCCCTACACTGCGCCGCCCGGTGCGGGATCGCCACTCCAGCACCTTCGGCCCCAACATCCATCGGTCCGTCGGACTATGTGCCCCGCCCATTGCCACTTCAGGTTCGCGATTCGTAGGGCTATGTTGACTTTGGTTCTGCTACGGAACTCCTCATTTCAGATTTGATCACGTAGAGGAATTCCGAGCATAGCCCTCACCATCGCACGCTGAGCGATTCTGAGCTTTCGTATAAGGCCCATAGTCAGCGACCACGTTTCGGAGCCGTAGGTCATCACTGGCAACACGCACTGTTCGAAGCTTTATCTTCAGGCACTGAGGAGTAACAGACGAAAATATCTGGCGTAGTTTCCCGAACGCTGCCCAACCGAGTTGGATTCGGCGGTTGACCTCCTTGTCGAAATTGCACCTACCTAACTGGGCTAAATTTTCCACGTATGAAACCAACAATTTCGCATTGAAAGTGTTCAATTCTCTCGCGTGAACATATACACAATTTTTTTTCTACCCTGACTATTATATTTATATCAGTCTATCCGTCTATTATCTATGGAGACAGATGCACCCTTTTAGATCTTTTGTAATCACTCCCCATAATCTCCTTCTGAAGAACTTCAAATATCCCCTAATTGTAGCTTTCAGGTAGTCATAAGTTATGAGGCTATATTTAAATATAAGATGCATATTGAATGTTAGTGCTTCAGTTGATTTTTATGACATTTATCATTGTTTTGATTATAGACTTTATACATTACGTTTGCATAACTTTAAAACAACAATTTTTTACTTTCGATAATGGTTTAATCCTGAAAAATGCACTGTTTCTTTTATTTTATGTAATAATAATTATATATAATCACGGAAAAAATTGATGTAATACTGATTTTATTAAGATACAACTATAATGAAGATATACGCCTCCAAAGTTTGTATGAGCAAATGAAAAGCGCTACATTAAAACTTCAAAACAATTCCCAAATTTTTGTATCAAAATGACTATGGAATAATAAAGTATAGAATAAACAATAGTTTTATAATAACACGCTTTATTAGCTACACCTTTATGTAAGTGACGGATGTATTTGTGAACGTGATTTGGTTCAAATTTTGCACGCTTATCAAAACTGCATAAAAATTCAAAAAAATTGTGTGTGTTTACATTTGCACACGCATTAGAAGTTATACTTCTTTGACGATATGCATAAACTTTGTCTCGGAACTTATAAATTATTAGTCATGGGAAAGCACAACTTTTAGTGCCATTATTTAATGTCTTAATAATTGAAATACATGCTCGATTGCATAAAAAGTGCAAAATAATATATAAGCAACTGTTAGTAATATATAAGCAACACACACACACACACACAGTGGTTTGCCTTATTAATTAAGTTAGCTTTACTCTGTTAATTTTTATTTATGTAAATAGACGTAATCTGTCGTGGCTTTATTTTACCGTTAAATGTAATGTAAAAAAATGTCAACATTGTACGCTGTTTGATTACCAATAAAGAATAAAATAGTATCTTGGAAATATCATCATTCGTTCAATCAATGCAATGCAAAGGCCAAAGATAGAAAATAATAAACGTAAATTAATTGTCATTGGATATAAGTAGTGTATAATCTGTTTTCTATAGTTGAGTCTGAAAGTTATAATTTTGATAAGAATGTCACGCTGATATTTTCAATGTCACGATATATCTAACAAGTAATATAATAAAATAATTAAGGTGTTATGTAATTATGAAACATTAAAACAACTAAAATGTTGACTACAGCTTACTTCAGGGTGTCGGATTTTTGTGACGGTGAGCGCGCGCATCGCAAAATATGTAAATTTCAATAATCTATTTCTAAATCGAGATGCAATATCGTTAACATATTTGTAAATATTATTTATGGTTGTTTTATAGGAAATCCAAGTAAAAAGCGTTTAGAGAGAAAATTTAATGTGACTGTTTTAAAAGCGTGTGGTTCTTTTTATTTCAGTCACCCATGAAATAACTTGCTAGATATATTAATATCTAGTAAGTTATTCTATGAATGACTGAAATATAAGATTTACAGGTAGTTATTATTGCAATTTTTTACTAGTTTCATTCTGAAATGCAAAGTTAGTCCGAGTTAAGAAACGTATCACTGCTGAGCACAGGCTCCTCATTCATAGGAGAGAGGGTTTTTGATTTCACTCTCATAGTCCGCAGTGACGACTTAACGTACTCTCAGAAGCACGGAGGTGGAACACACCACCAACTTCCCAATATTGAGAAAATATTAATAGAAACTCAATATTATGATGATAAGCTGTAGTCGAACATACTAACCACTAGACCAATGAGGCAGTTTGGATTATACTAAGAATTTGGTCTCAGCTTTGACTGTTGCCTTCAAAAGACCAAACTCAAAATATATTTATTTACAGCACTTTTGAATCGTTAAATAACGTTAAAGAACTACTTACAATCTAAAGTTACAAGGGGTTCCTTTTCTTGTCATCATCATTACAATATATATTTTTAATTTATTCTACATCAAAATATATATTGCTATATATATAGCAATTCATGTATTCCCACGCTTTTTTGTATTCTTAGTAAGTAGCAGCCGAAGAGCGAGGGTTTTTAGAACATAGACCCACCACGCTGCTCCTCTGCGGATTGGCAGGCATAGTACACAAGTGCACTCTCTATTTCTTCACTCTCATAGTCTGATGTGACGGGAATCCGATACGACCGGAGAGAAAACATGCGCAGGACCGACGGCTTAACGTGCTCTCCGAGGCACTGCGGTGGAACACACCGCCAATTTCCCAACTTCGGGCAAATATTGAGAAAATCTTAAATAGAAAACCCAATATTGATTTTTGAATTAGCCTGACCCGGGACTCGAACCCAGGACCTCATGTCTGTAGTCGAACATGATAACCACTAAGGCACTCTTCTAAGTATTCCTTTAAATTATAGAACGATTTCTCCATTAGCTTTCCTTTAATGAAAGATTTAAATTTACTCAGACACATCTTTGTAACATCTTCTGGGAGCTTGTAATAGAAACGTGTACTAGAATTTAAAAAATAGTAGCCTTCTTGAATTTACAGCTCAATCAGAACAGTTCAATCGATTCCTTTACCTAGATTTGGTATATATAGGCAGCCAATTTAACACATAGGTAAGTAATCTTTGCCATGCAAGGCATCATGTGTGGAGAAACCCTCACAAGGGGGGCATGGGGTGGTCCTTAGCTATTAGCACGACGATGTCGTCGACAACCGTCCGCGGGCGGTCTCTACTCTCTATAAATAAATGAAAACAATCAACCTTACTCCATTGTGATAGGGTTTAGATTACCCCAGTGAATTTTCAAGTGGGTTAGGCACCGTGCATAATTTACGCGCGTCCGATAGACGGTCGCGATTGTTATTGCGTTCGGATATTGGATTCGATGTGCGCTGGCGTCGGAAGATAATGCCGATGTTTAATAAAAGCACCTACTGCTGTTCGAGGATTCAATTACGCCTCCAGCAGTTCCAGGTGCGTCATTAGCGCATCGAGTACTGCTTTGCTTGTTTATTTCGTAATAATCTCTTTATAATGCTCCGGTTAAAGCGTTTTGCTGTGAGGACACAATTGAATATGTGTAACGTCATCTATAACCTACAAATGAAATTCTACGTTTATATTTACTTTTAAAATTATAATATCAAATCAAATCAAATCAAAATATCTTTATTCAAGTAGGCATATTACAGCACTTTTGAATCGTCAAATAATTATTTTCCTTTTCCACACTCTAATTCTAATGCACGTTTGATGATCGTACTCAAGAACAACGTAAAATCTAGAGTTACGAGGGTTCCTTCCCGCCCTGATTTGAGAAGAGCCCACAACAAACTCAGTCGGTTTTTTTTTGTTACCATCATCATTATACTATCACATTAGTTTAATATATTTCAATTCAAATTAGAGTAATTCGTTCACTCCCACGCGTTTCTATCGTCTAAGTAATCGNGTTGTTAATCTTATGCAGCCTACTAGAATTTATAACAAGTTTGTTTTGGTTTCGTAAGTTATATGATGTACATTCACTCTTTTTATTAAAAGAGTCAATGTTTTTATGTACGTACAACAAGTTTTCTAATATATATACGCAGTGAACTGTCATTATCTTAACTAGCTTGAATTTGTTTGTTAGCAACTTTCTTGGACCTATATTGTAAATCGTACGAACGGCCCTTTTCTGCAGTCCAAATACGGCATCTATATCAGCAGCATTACCCCAAAGTAGAATACCGTATGACAATGCTGTGAAAAAATTATAATATTTATTTTTACCACATCGGGAATTAAAATTAAAAGCGCGTGCGTACAAAGTACACGTGTCAGAAGTGAAACTTCTTTGGCAAACTAAATTTTAAGTATAATGTAAAACTTTAGATTTCCTACACTTTGAGGGACAGGAAAAGGATGATTTGTAAGGAATTTAATTGTCATTAAATTATTAAAAGTGTCGGAAATTAAAACAAATAATTTATTGAAATCACAAATGACGAATTGTAAATAAAAATACCACCTGTTATTTGTGAATATTAAAACTACATAACCTTCAAACGATTAGAATAAAACGCTGCACATCTTCGTGACGCTAATCACGCGTTTCACCCGTAAAACAGTTTACCCTGAAAGAGTTTCACTTCAAAAATTTGTATATATCGCCTTATTATTTCCACAATATTTTATGGAGACTTGTGGGTTAGTTATTATTTTAATCTTTCTATTATATTATAAAACTTAGCCTAGTTAAAGTGTTTTTTTTTTGCTGAATAATGCTTTATGCACGCCGGTTGAAGTGTAAACTTACATCCGGAAGTGTACCCACTAAAACCCAGCGGAACCCTCTTCATCCAGGTGTTGGGGTCCAGATGTCCGCTGACGCATTCAGCTCTGGCGCCCCGGATGAATCCGACTTAAGAGTTTACTTTAGTTGGGGGAGAGCAGGCGATCAAAATTGCGTCTTCTAGAGCCCCCCCTCCTCCGGCGAGAGGGAGTAGCATCTGCCATAACCTCCCTTTGCCTGTTTAGTGACTCCTTTTGCAAGACAGCCTGGCAGAAGGACGTCACTGCTCTCCAACCTTAAAAGTTAACAAGAAAATTACATGAATTTGTAACTGCTACTTTTTAGGAGGTATTTTGTGATAGATTTTGTAACTGAAGCAGATTGCTTTATATAATATTGTATTGAACTTTTATTTAAGAGCTGTAGTCCTCCACATAAACGAAAAAGTGTGCGTGTATTGGAGAAAGTGAAACTTCATTTTTAATTCTTCTAATATTTAAAAATTTTGTCGTTATTCTTTTCAAGTGAGACTGAATAAAATATAAGCCCAACACTTCACTACTAAGCCACAGGAAGTTTCACTTCAATACGTTGTTATTGTATTATAAGAGACACTCGTTAAGATTTTCTTTAAAAAGTTAAGGTAAGTAAGCAAGCCCATTAAAGTCCCACTGCTGGACATAGGCCTCCTCACTCACAGAAGAGAGGGTTTTTAGAGTATACACTATTTATTGCTTACCATATAGAAGATGTTCTTATTTGAAAGGGTAAATTTTTTACGGATGAACCCGTGATTAGCGTCACGAAGACGTGCAGCGTTTTTATATGCTAATTCGTTTAAAGTATAGGTAGTTTTAATATTCACATGAGGCATTTTATCATTTAATATACTATTTTTCATAAAATATAAAATAAAAAATATATCATAAAATAAAATTAATAACTACGAATATTGAGAAAAACACGTGGCATTTGAGATTTTAATACTTTAATGACAATTAATTTCGTGAAATTCCTAACATGTCTTCCTTTTTCCCTTCCTCTAAGTCTCGGAAATCTATAGATTAAGATTTGTATAAATATAAATAAGACTTAAAAATTAGTTTGCCACAGAAGTTTCTCTTCTGATATATGTACTATGTACGCCTTACCTTAAATTTTTTGTCTATTTGAACAGTTTAAAAAGTTCGTGCTGCAAGGCATAGTAATTGACTTTATTTTGTTTTATAAATATTATTAGTTGGATTTTATACATACTTAAGAGATGTGATATGTAACTGAAAATATCTATGTATAGTTCTTGCTATATATTATCCTTCCCTGGGTTTAATACATTTGTCCAAAGTAAGTATACGTAACACAGACGCTCTCGGGTATATCGAGTCACACGCCATCTTAATGACTCGCGTCGCCACCACGCCTGTGTCCAACGAAGGCCAAATCACCCGAAAATAAAGCTCACTGTTCATTAAACTAACTTTTGATGTAGTTTTTTTTACAGAAGTAACTATTACTTCAGTATCCAGTTAAGTAATAAACAGTTTGGTTGTCAGCGCACTTACGAATAAATTGTAGATTAGGAAATGCATTCCATGTAACCTTTTTTCTATTTAGATAACAAAATAACAACAATTTGTACAAAGTTTTACTACTACTTTTATATCTTAAATCACGTAAGAATAGTTTTCAAAGTTAATTTGAAATACAGTATTAGTAATAAAAAAAACAGGCGATGTGGTATGTATTTTTGTACAATTTCCAATTATATTACTATGAAGAATTATCCTGTGTGAAGATGTCGGTGAGATGAGCTCGTGTTTTTCTATTTACTCTAAAAAAAATATAACTCAGAACATAAAAGTAACGTGAGACCTGTTTTTTTTTATATATTTTAAATTAAAATTTTTATATTAGAAATGAAAAGGGGCCAAGTTTTGATCCTTGTGGGACACCCATGTTTACCGGTGATCCCGACGAGTCAACGCCATGCACGTTTATCTTGTTCAACTCTGTTTTCTAAAAATTCTCTACTTTATTACTAACGACAAACAAAATCAACAAACGTCCAATCTCTCACACTTTAATGTCTTCATTTAAGGATGAGAGTGTTAAGGAGAGCGAGTACGTTCTACACAATCAAAAGCCTTTGAAAGGTTACAGAATATTCCTAGAATATTTATTTTAGGTCAAAAAGTCATATTGAAATCAGAAAAAATGACGCAGTGACACCATCAACTATCATTTTGTCATTGTGAGTCTCAAAATGAACATGGATAAGACGAAAGTTATGTCCAATATCCATGTTCCGCTCCAACCAATCATTGTTGAGATTTCACACACACCGGCGACACATAGTCCAGTTAGGTAAGTCCAATGTCGAGAAGGACGTCAACTGCCGAATCGAACTCGGTTGAGAAGCGTTCAGAAAACTACGGAAGATCTTTTCGTCCAATATCCCTCAGTACCTGAAGATAAAGCTTTTCGAACAGTGCATGTTGCCAGTGATGACCTACGGCTCCGAAACATGGTCGCCGACTATGGGCCTTATACGAAAGCTCAGAGTCACTCATAGTGCTATGAAGAGGACTATGCTTGCAGTTTCTCTAGATGATCAAATCAGAAATGAGGAGATCCGTAGAAGAACCAAAGTCACCAACATAGCCCTACTAATCGCGAACCTGAAATGGCTATGGGCGGGGCACATAGTCCGACAGACCGATGGACGTTGGGCCCAAAGGTGCTGCAGTGGCTTCGTGTTGGACATAAAGAGAGTCGGTAACCGCTGGAGCCAGGCGGCGCAAGATCAGGTACTGTGGGCATAATTTAATGAGATCTATGTTCAGAGGTGGAAGAGGCAGAGAGATACTCAAAGCATCGATATGTGTTCCTATTTTATGTTTAATAAAATCCATTGTTTTATTAATTTTCAAGGAAATCTTGCAGTGAATAGGTGTCCCAAGTCATACCCGCCATAATACCGTTCGGAATTATCAGCACCGTCCGGCGCTCGTAATCACTAGCGGCGAGCACTCACGCGTAAATTACGCGCCTTGTCCGCTTTACTCAGACCGTCCTCAGGCGACCCCTCGAGAGAGAACCAGCCGACTGTACCCAGGAAGACACAGGGTAACAAATTAGATGACACGCCTTACCTGTTCCTTCGGCATTATTACGGTACTCCACGAAATACAATCGTACATGCAAACAAGCATGAGTATATCGCTGAACCTATGTAATGTCTGTTCTAGAGTAGGTTTATTGTTAGCGTAAATACATATTTTCATAGCATTATATCTTACAGCATACTGTTATGGCTGCCTCATTTGTCTAGTGGTTAGCATGTTCGACTACAGACATGAGGACCTGGCTTCAGGTCCCGGGTCGGGCCAATTCATAATTCGATATTGAGTTTTCTAATAAGATTTTCTCAATATTTGCCCGAAATTGGGAAGTTGGTTGCCCGAAATTGGCAAAAAAACGTTGGTATCAAAATCGAGGTGGTATATTTTGGTATTACAGCTTACATATCTATCATCTCCATCCGAAATATAATTACACTACTGGATTGCTGAAGGATCAAAGAATTTATAACTCTAAATAAGGACTGTAACACATCGCGTGCGGTGGAGAAGAAGCACTGCCATTTTGACGCTATTAGCCGTAACGAGAAGTATTCACGTATAACAAACTGCCGTGTCCATAACTCAGCCACACCATATTTTTGAAGTGAAACTTCTTTAGACGCATGAGACTGCAATTTTTACGGACGAAACGCATGATTAGAGTCACGAAGATGCCCAACGTTTTTAATGCTATTCGTCTGAAGGTTAGGTAGTTTTAATATTTACAAATTACATGTGGCTTTATTATGTGCGATGGAGAGGGCTATGCTCGCAGTTACTCTACGTGATCCAATCAGAAATGAAGAGATCCGTAGTAGAACCAGAGTCACCGACATAGGCCTACGAATCGCGAACCTGAAGTGGCAATGGGGCAGGCAAAGTCCGAAGGAACGATGGACGTTAGCGGCCGAAGGTGCTGGAGTGGCGACCCCGCACTGGACGGCGCAGTGTAGGCAAACTCCCACAAGGTGGACCGATGATATAAAGAGGGGGCTCTGGTAGCCGCTGGAGCCAGGCGGCGCAAGATCGGCCCTTGTGGACGTCATTACGTGAGACCTATGTCCAGCAGTGGACGTCCATCGGTTGAAGCGACGACGACGACGACGACAACATGTGGCATTTTAATTTGCCACTCGTCATTTAATCATTTAATATACTATTTTTCATAAAATATAAAATACAAATATTTCATAAATTCTCTCTCATTGAAATTCAATAAAACGTGGCATTTTTATTTACAATTCGTCATGTAAGATTTTAATAAATTATTTCTATTAAATTTCTGAAATGTCTTCCTTTTTCCCTCCCTATACGTCTCGGAAATCTGAAGTTTTAGATTTGTATAAACATGAATAAGACTTAAAAATTGGGTTGCCAAGGAAGTTTCACTTCTGACATGTGTACTTTGTACGCACGCACTTTTTTTTGACTTTATGTTTTTGACTTGTAGTAAATATATATATTTTTATTACTTTGCTGTAAATTTTCGGCTGTGGCTTTAGCATAGCCAGCAGGGTTAAACTACGGAGGTCTCCTTACACTGGTCGCCCACAACCTTCGTTAATGTCGCTCAGAACTCGCGTTTCAACACAATGAGACCTTCTAGGCAACGCAAGTCATTGATTGGTACGATTGAAATGTATCAAAATTTCGGCACTGATCTCAACATTTGTGACATTGTACTATTTCGTAGATATTAAATGATGTTACTAAAACATTATCCACATTCTACCCTTTTTATTTTAGCAGTCTCTCTAACCCAAAGGTTGCCTGGAAAAATCGCTACATAGGGATAAGGCCGCCTTATTGTCTACTTTTTTGTATTTTTTGCCCTGTCTGTATTTTCTAATGAAGTTTTATCCATTATCTATCTATCTATCTATTATACAAAAATGTACATGTTTCTACATTACCATATGAATTAATTTTCAAAAATCCACACTATTTTCACTACATATTTTATTTGTTTGTCAAACCAGATACGTTTTGCATAAATGTATTTAAATAAATAAATGTCATTACCTACCAACGCCCACAGTATGGAAAATTGAATTATGGATGCCATTAATGACGATGTCGGCGAAGAACCCTACGCCTCTATGCTTCCTTTCTCTCTTATTCTCTGACATATATATATAATGATTTTTCGATTAATTCTGAGAAGAAGACTGCCTCATTGGTCTATTGGTTAGCATGTTCGACTACAGACATGAGGTCCTGGGTTCGAGTCCCGGGTCGGGCCAGTTCAAAAATGGATATTGAGTCTTCTATTAAGATTTTCTCAATATTTGCCCGAAGTTGGGAAGTTCAAGGTGTGATCCACCCCCGTGCCTCGGAGAGCACGTTAAGTCGTCGGTCCTGCGCCCGATCTCTCTCTCCGGTTGTGTCGGGTTACCGTTACATCGGACTATGAGAGTGAAGGAATAGAGAGTGCACTTGTGTACTATGCCTGCCAATCCGCAGTGGAGCAGCGTGGTGGGTCTATGCTCTAAAAACCCTCTCTCATATGAGTGAGGAGGCCTGTGCCCAGCAATGAGACGTTAATGGGCTGTTACTTACTTACTTATTACTTACTATGTAATAGAAGGTCTCCAGCCAACGATAAGACCGGCCCAATTGCACGCCAAAAGTACCTAACACTGAATAAAATTGTATTTCATTGTATCACGGTGATTAATAATGTATATTTTAATTTAAAACGTTCTAGATAAAAAGCAAACTATTTTGTGCCGTGTATTTTTTTGTTGTCGTTATTCATCGAATTCAAATTTTGTGTTGAAACCTGTTGTTATAAATACATCATAGAAGAGATAAGAAAGGTTTCGCGGCCGAAGTCGCGGGTCTGGACTAGTTTGAAAGACATTTTGAATGTATACATGGCAGTCCTCGTTCGCTTCGCTATCTGCTGAGCAAACTGTTGGAGGCAGGTGGCACATCGCGTACGCGGCCGTCGGGGACCGAAAGCTGTCCGTAAGCCACCCCCGTCGCATTCAAGAACCCATAGGACGCGTTTATACTGTTGAGTTAAAATAAATTTCATAATTTAACACGCTCAGATATCTTTTTATCCAGTTAAAATAGTCTGAATACCAAAATTGTCTTTAATAGAATAACACTTAGACTTGAAAGTTACTACAAATTCTCCGGCATTTTTCAAAATCGCTCTTCGTTCAAGTGTTAGGGTTATATCATTACTGCCTGAGCCCGCGACATCGTTTCCGTGGGTTTGTATTACAAATAATAAGAAACATACGTATAAATACTTCAATGAGCTATTTGCTGTATAACCACCCGCACCCCCCTTGCGAGTGGAATTTCGTAAAGTACGTTCTTAGCTGACCTCTACTTGGCATAAGGAATACTCCTACCAAATTTCAAATCTCTACGCCTTATGGTTTCAGAGATATCGTGACCAGTCAACAGATACCTGGATATCTGTTATATATGTCGGAGAATAAGAGAGAAGAACCATAAAGCATAGGCATAAGGCTCCCCGGCGACATCGTCATTAGTGGGTTCCATAATTCAATCTCCAAACTGTGGGCTTTGGTGGGTAATGTTGGCGCTATCAAACATTTTATTAATTTACTCAGTTTATAATGTTCAATCAGTTAATGTTCCCGATATCAATTTACACAAACATCAACAGCCGAGCGCACCGGCGAACTATCAGTCAAAAACTCACGCAGGCTTGTGACTCTTTGACTGAGTCCGGCGCCGATAGATAGGTGGCGCCGGCGTTCCACAAACTATTTAACTCCGACATATATAAATATATATGTCGGAGAATAAGAGAGAACGGCGAAGTATAAAGCACAGGGGCGTAGGTTTCTCCGCCGACATCGTCATTAATGGGATCCATTATTTAATTTCTTATACTGTGGGAATTCGTGGGTAATGTTGGTACAATCAAACATTTTATTAATTAACTCGGATTATAATGCTCAATCACTTAATGTTGCCGATATCAATTTACACAAAGTCATTAACACTAATAGCTAGAAACGCGACAGTTTCAATAGTCGACCACTCCGGCCGGCTGCAACTCGAGAACTGCCGAGAGACGCGCCGGACTGCCACTTATTGACTCTGCCCTACGCCGATACACAGATGGCGCCAGCGTTCCACAGACTATTACACACGGACCAGCGATCCACAGATTCTTGCACTCCGACATTTTGTTGAACTTTTAGATTCTATATAGACTATTGCGCAAGTTTCAGTGTTATTGCGTTTATATTTTTAAAGAAAATTGTCAATTCTGTATTATGGAGGTATCCTATTATGTTTATTAAGATCGTGCAATGCCTTATTATTAAATGGTTGTAGTAATTGGCGCAAACACTAGTTTTCTTGTTGAGTGTGGGTAATTGGAGAGACGAATATTGGAAGAAAATACAGCTCCTAGAAATAATTCATTGATGTAAATTCCGTCCCGTCACAAGTTGCTCGTCTTTAGAACCCATTGCCTTGTCCTTATATATAATTGTTATGTGCAAGTGTATGTCACTGAACTCCTCCTAAACTGCTGGACCGATTTTTTTGAGTTGTTATATATCTTCAAGGGGACTCCAGAAAGGTTTAAATTGACAATTCAATCTGAAAAATAACGAATTTACCCAAATATCCACGGGATCACGAACTACGCATGTGACACTGCCGGGAACAGCTAGTAATAATATATTATGCTCAATCACACAATTTATCTAAGAAGATAGTGACACACGAGCTGTTTGAGTGGACAGTTCATTTATATCCTTGAAATAAAGTGGTAGTTGTACTTATTGAGTAAATAAGATTGTTTATTTATTGCTGTAAGTTTAGCGCTTGACTGTGATCTCACCTGATGATATAGTCTAAGATGGAAGCGCGCTAATCTAGTAAGAGATGATATACCATATGTTTCTACACAGCATTGTACCGGAATACAAATTCCTATGTTTGGCGGTACGTTTTCGCTGAGAGGGTAGCAGCCTCCCACCAGTCCAGACTTAGACAAATAAGAATATACAATTTCCTAAATCGTCCTACCGGTGATCGACCTCGGGAGCTCTGTTAGCAAAGTGTAACTTTTAATAATAGTATTGTGCTTTACGTGAACGCATCCTAACAGAAACGTGCAGGGACTCGGACGCGAGCCGCGGAATTCCATTTAAAGATGTCGGGATAATTTAGCGCTGACGAGGCGAGGGCAAATTGACGCGCCCTCGGGGCGTCGCGCGATCGATCGCGGGTTTCTCTGAACTCCGCACGCAGTCTTGCCAACGTGAGGGACCTGCACAAACAACCCCCGTTGAAGTGATGAAAGACACTAAAAATATTACAACATTCCTAAAAACATGAGATCTCCTAAATTTGGCAACACATTCGATTAGTCTCAAACAATATTAACACTGCGGCAACCTCTCGTTGGGGAACATTGTAAGCACGATGGTCTCCAGTGAAAGGGGCCTTCTTCTGAAACCTTCAAGAGAGACCGAGAATGCTGTGAATAACGACATATTCAGTCAGGCTCTTTTGAGAGACCAGGGCAGAATGCGAAAGCTTTGGCGCATCACTCGTGGATTAAAAGGTTCCGCTGGGTTTGAGTGGGTATTGCGGTTCTCCTCCATCACCGAGTCTCATACTTCGGACCGATCGTCGGTCAGGGTTAGTGTGTGAATTGCATTTCCCAGCGACAAAAAAAAGTTCATCGTCCTCTGTGTGAGGAACCACTACAAGCAAATTTTCTTCAGATATTGAAAGACACTAAGAACATTATGTCATATACCACTTATACCTGGTGTCCAGTAATGTTGAAACCAAGATGAATAGGAAATCACTGCATACAGCTTTTAGAGGCATCGAAAGATTGAGATATTAAAACACACCTATCAAAACTATCACGACAACTTCTGAGACAGGTGCTTATGAGTATTACGATATATCTAACATATTAAAACTATGACCCCCTAAACTTTCACCACTTTCAACTGATATCCAACATTGTAGACACCAAGAGGGCATTTAATAAACTATCACGATAACTTCTAAGGCTGGCTCTTAGGAGTCTTAAATTATGTTGATACCGAGGTCCAGTGACCACGTCGTTCCACTTGCCACGTTCCTTGCATATCTCCTTCGCTTCTTTCATTTTCATTAAACCTTTAATACAAGTTTGTCGGTTTAGAGTGCTCTTAACCTGGCCCTTATTTAAAATGTCCTGGATTTGGTCCAGAAACATTCACCTTGGTCTTTCTCTTCCAACTTTCCCATTCGCTCTTGACTTATAAATACTTTTTGTCAGTCTCCTTTCATTCATTCTCTCTACGTGCTCAAACCGTCTAAGCATACCTTTCTTAATTTTAGTCACTACATCTTCTTTTATGCCACGTTCTCTTATCACAACGGTCTCATCTCTACCGCATTTATTTTACTTTTATGCTTCTTCTGCCATACCTAACTTTCACTACCATATTATGCTCCTCCTCTCAGTATTAGCGTATCCAGATGCTTTTTTTTTCTAAAATAGAAGTATCTTAAGTTACTTTTTATAACATCAAGTGCGTGTTAACTAAATTTCCGTCAAAATCGGTTTACTCGGTTTCAGAATTAGCTGAAAAAAGCGACAGTAATTTAGGAAAATGATTTATTGATGTATATACTTTAGCATGTATTTAATGAAAAGCTGACACTCGTATTTTTTTGTATAGATAAAGATATGTTTCACATGTTATACATTTAGATAAGGGGTAAAGGACCCTGCATTTATTAGAAGTCAATATTGACTTAAAAAATATAAAGGTGATACATTATCATATTCAAGGCAAAGGTTGGCAGCACACGAAGAGACCCGTTGACCCTGAAGGGACGCCGGACCCAAAAGAAATAATCGATTACTTACGTAAATTGAATATTGATACTGAAGCACTACGAGTCCTAAATAAATACCTACACGAGATCTTACATTATCAATTTCAAAGTTTGTGCCTGGGGACAAGCGAAATGGACGGTGTTTTTTTTTTTCTTTGTTAATCGACGTTTTTACTGAATGGCAATTTTAATAATTCGCGAATAATTTTTATTGTACACAAGTACTGTTCCAAGTGTTTGCATAGTTCCTGATCCTGTGGGAATGTTGGGAAAACCGATTTTAATGAGAGTCTAAAGTGGACTCACTCGCTCGTCACAATGTCTCCAAAATTGTTCGATGATGAGTCACACTATTCGATGATCTCTCACACTTTTCGATGAAGACTCACATTGTTCGATGATAACTCACATTTCGAAGACGACTCGTTCGGTGATGACTCACATTGATCGATTATGACTCGTACTGTTCGATGATAACTCACACTGGTCGTTGAAGACTCACACTGTTCGACGATGGCTGACACTGTTCGATGATGACTACAATATTCAATAATGACTCGCACTTTTAGATGATAATTTATATTATTCGATGATGAATTACACTGTTCGATTAAACCTCGCACTGTTTGATGACAACTTATATTGTTAGCTGATGACTTACATTGTTCAATGATAACTTACAATGCTCGATATTGACTCGCTTTGTGATGACTCGCATTGTTCGATGATAACTTACATTGTTCAATGATAACTTAGGGTGTTCGATGATGACTCATATTGTTTGATGACAACTCACACTGTTCGATAATGACTCACACTGTTCGATGATGACTCGCACCGTTCATACACAAAGGACACCTTATCCTTCTACGTACTAGTCTCGATATTGATAGAATCAGCTAATTTCGAAGGCTCCAGCGTATATAATTTACAAAACCGTCAAATTACTGTAATACAGGAAGAGTTAACTTGTATTAATGTCATTTGACGGTTTTGTAAATTTAATGATTATATCAACCTATTTAACAACCTATTTTATCGTTTTTTGTAAATCATATAGCTGTTAGAATGCGATGTTTAAAAACATATCAGTGGTACAAAAGGCAGTACAGTAATATACAATTTACCTTTGAAATTTGGTTTACGAATAAACGTCATCACGACTAAATATCAGAAGCAGGGCTCAGGTGTATGAAAGCGTTCCTTTAGTTTGGTTTAACAAAGGGATTCCTATGATAGGCGAAACTGTCATTTAAAATGATTGGATAATACAGAGCTCTAATTGATACTTCGAATTTACCATGGCATTGCCATGAGTTAATCATGATCGACTTCAAAATATTCCCTGAAGAGTCACACGTAATACCCCGTGAAATTATGTGACAATTTTTACTCAGTGACCGTCTACATTACCAAATTTAAAAGTCAGGTTGTGAATTTAATAGTTAAATCATCTTTGCATTATTACCTTTCTAATAAAATCGGATTAGAGCACATGAATGGTTTCAAACTATATAACATACGACATTGTTTGTTTGGTAGAAAGGGAACTATTGGTTGGAGTAAGGAAGTTCCTTGGGTGTTATAAAGCGACAAAAAGGTACAGACTGTCAAAAGTTTCTTTACAAAAACGAATAAAATTCATTCCTTATGACCGAATTCTATCTCTTAAAAAGTTTTCAAAAAAATCCATGTTAGATCTTTTAAGATTGAATAACTATAGTCTTTTTTATTGTTAATCAAATTTTATCTCTCTTTTATGGGCCGCTGACGAAATTATACGGGGCAGATAGTAACATATTTCATCATTTCGTCTTACATCTATCGCATGTCGCATTGCAGCTGGCTGGGGAGTAAGGGTAAAGTGAATTGCGCCCACCAGAGTAGCCATTTCCCATCAACTGTTTCGTTTGCATCGTGGTTCACAAAATCACAATTTGATTGTATTTTTTGGTGTAATTTCATCGTATCCGTTTCGTTGATAAATGAGAAGCGAGGCCCTTGGTTTGAGATGTGCTGGAATGAGTTTGATAGCGACGCAACCCTAACCCGTCACCCGTCTGAGTGCCGTCAAGCCCTCATCAGCGGGATTCGACGACCCTCGTGTCCACTCGACCTTCTTTACGTCACAAACCGCTGTCTTTGCTGAATTTGATATCCGACGCCAACCTGAAACGTTGTATTTACCATTTCCCTTACAAAACTTATGTACAGTCATGTATATTGTGGGTGAGGATATATCCGAACAGCTACGACTCTATATTTAATACTAGCTGACCCGGCAAACGTCGTACCGCTTCATAATCAATAAATAAAAAAACCTGAATGATATAATATAGTCCAAAACGAAACAAAAAGAAATCTTAATAAAAAACTTAACCTATAAGCCCAGTTTCCCGTCCAAGTCCCTACAATATTACAGTTGCGTTCAGAAATTGTTGGTTGTCAATGTCAAATGTCAAAACCAAATAAAGATGATGCGTTTCTTTTAAATTTAATTTGATTTCTGAACGACGGGAAGGATAACAAACGTTTGACATTCATACCCAAAAAGAAACAAACATAAATTAATTTTAATTGAATTAATTTCTAAACGACGGGACGGACATTAAATGTTTGATAGGTAGGAATAGTTTCTAAGGGAAAGCGAATTTGTTGTTTTTACAATATTCCAAACATATTTACTCACTTTGTAAACCTTCCCTGAACTTCCACAAATAATCCAAAATCAAATTAAGCCAAATTAGTCCAGCCATTCTCGACTTTTAAGGAGACTAACGAAAACAGCATAAAACAATATCTAGTTAAGTATGAAACAATTTGTTTTATGGCTGTTATACTTGAATCAACTTATAATAAGTAATGACACAATCTAATATGGTATCGTACTACTTAGTTTTGTGATTATTTACCTTGTAATGATTTCTACACATCGTAACAACGCACAAAGTTATTAAATTTATGAACTATAACAGCGTCTTTTTTGAAATTATGTTTTACTGAGAGCAATACGTGAAATATATCAATAAGGATCTCACTTTTCCTTAAGAGAAAAATTCAAAGAAATATAAATTCTAATAATATTTAATATGTCCGTAATAATATTAATTTGTACAACAAAAGGAGCGAAACCCACAATTTTAATACAAGAAATAAAAACAAACTTGTAATGCCATATTTTAGAGCGAAGAAGAAGGTTCAGAAATCATGTGTTGGGTCGAGCATACGTATTTTTAATAAGATACGCGAATCACTTCTGGGTTTGCCTCTACATAGTTTTAAGAAATATGTTAAAAAGTCTTAATATAAAAGGCATATTATAATGTTGAACGACAAAAGGTGTTTGGACTTGATTCCAGTTGCACATGAAAGCTAAACACATTATAACGTACAAAACCTATCTTTAAAAGAGTAACCTTTGAATTTCTTAAGGGTTTCTTCTCAGCGGAATCAACTTTCCGAATCAGTGGTAGAATTATTACCGTCGGACACGCAACTGATGATTTTAAAGTGCTTTTTTAATCTAGTCGAATAGAATCTTTGATTTTGATTTTGCTATTAGACCAATTAACGTTAAGTTTAATAACGCGTCTCTATAAGCGATGTAGACGCTCAAAAAGAACGGATTTACTCATACTCCCTCTCACTTACTGATGAGAGATCATTTTTGTTCGGTTATAGGTACTTAAATCGAAAGCAACGTCATATAATCAACGTTTTTCTTTAATACTCTTAATACAAATATACCCATTAATAAACAGAAGTAATAGAGACAAATGTACAAAAGGTGGTCTTATCGCTTAGATAGCGATTTCTTCCAGACAACCTTTTGGTTTAAAAATATGTAAGTAAAATGTTCGTTCATTATTGTAAAGATGCGATTTTAACCTATTATAATAAATGCCCGTGGTTTCGTCAGTTATTGACATAGCAATCAAAATCGAAATATTTTTCTAGAAATCTTGAACGTCAAAGGAAATGAAACTCGCCAACAGGGAGTATCGCTGGAGAGGGCATTCAAAATACAGCGACTGTGTATTTTTTTCCTCGTCGGCAGTCACGCCGTGTGCCTCGAAGTCGTTAGCGGAATTTCACTTTATTCGGGGGAAAAAAATCTTTCCACTGCGAAATCTTTAATATATTTTCAATACGACACGTCCAATGAACCACATATTTTGCAGGAAAATACGCGACCGTAACTAGGGCAAAATATTTTTAATGGCGCCTCACCAAATCTATATAATATTTTCATACAAAGAAAATAAACTTTTTACTTATTAATATATATTTATTTATTTGTTTAAAGGCACATGCTCAGATTTAGCGTTTCAATCTTGGGTTTTTTCTGTCATAATGTGAGTAGTCGGGCGAGGAGACAAACGTCGGGTATTTCAATAAAATATTCTATTAGTGTCTTCTTTATTAATTTTACTATAATAAATTAACACTTATTTTTTTAGATGATTAACAAAGTATAACTAGGTTTAAAACATTCCACCAGAACACGTGGGCGCGTGCACATTCTACGAAATCCGAACCAATAATGGCCGGCGGTCGCCTCTCCAGCCCTCGGTGTGTGAACTGTCAACCTCGAAAATGTCAAGTCCGATTCGACTGCAAATAGATTAACATAATCTGTGCGCCGCCATGTTTATTTGTTTCTTTATTTTTTTATTTGTTCATATATTTACGTTATATACTAATAAATATATATAATTTAGCATAAGTCATAAGATGAATATACAATGTATATCTTTAGCATATATGTAAACATATACATATGTATATTCCACTTATAGGCTGACTTGGTATGCAATAGCATACAATAATAATAATGTTACGTTTGATATTAAACTTAAATACTAATAAATCTAAATACTTATATATATTGATTTAAAAGAATACTAAAAAAAGAAAGGAGAAAGAATATAAACTAGCTGTTTATGGTGGAGGAATCGCCAAAAATTCTATATTTGCTTTTTTAAATATCTCATTATATTTGACCAACGTTCTTTTGAGAGTCGTGATCTAAATGTTTGTCATTTCATTATAATAGGGTCTTGCGTTAAATTTCGGAACAGCCAGTCTTACTCTTTAATAACAAAAACTAAAGTTTTAATTTAACACATATAAATAGATATGTAAACCATAAACAATGTTTTGAAATCTATATCAAATTACCGGTCAGTTTATTTACTACTAATGTTAGAAAGAGTAGACCGTTGTCACAGGAATTTCCCTGTTGATATCCATCTAAAATATATTTAAAAAAGTTCCTCCAGGCTTTGATCTTCAGCGTTCGTTTGTCAAGGTTTGGATGTTCGCTTCTTCGTAGTTAGTGTTCGGGCTTGGGTCTTCCGTTCTAGGTTCTACAATGTTCATAAGTCGCGTTTAGTTGCCTACTCTGATCGGGACTCTAAGGCGAACTGTACATGCAAACTCTAGAAGAAGCCTTTTATACAACTCTCCGACCCGGCATGTACATGTGGTCCTGACGAGTGGAGAGAGAGAGTTGCTGGTGCTGAGGTAGGTGCGGGACGGGCTGGTGGGGTTGGCAGTTGACAATCAGATTCAGTCACCATCGGCGACGCGCTTGACTCGGTGCTCCCGTCCTCAACAAATAGTCCTTACTAATATTACAAAACCGTCTTTCTGTCGCGGTTTCACGCGAATACAATGAAATGTGGTACACAGATAGTCTAGAGCCTGAGGATTTAAGGGAATGGACGTATCGTCATTTTTCAAGCTAGAAACTTGATACGTTTTTTAGTTTGTTGATTCGATATAAACAAAATATGACATTCACAGTTTATGAAAATTTTACTCTCAAGGATGTAATTTCAATAATTATATATATATGCACTCAGAATTACGTTTTTATTATACTTATTGATCTCTCACTGACTAGTATAAATGCAAATTATGGATTTATAAGTGAGCTAGTGCCAAATTTCCTAATTTTTCACCGCCTAGAGTCAAAATTGTACAGAACCGAAACGAGAACTAGTGGTTTTACTCTAGTAACACCGTAAAAATTATACCATGATATATTCTAAAAGATCTAGTTTATATGTTGTCAAACCATTGAATTATAGAAGCTTTCGACGCACGAGTTGTCATAAAAGTTCTGTATTCGTTTGAAACAAGAATCCAGCTGAAATGTAACGCGAGTAAGGCACATATCTTTTAATTAGGCCGCCTTTTGTCTGGGTTTGCCTGCTATATAATTAAGCATATATAGGTTCGCAGGCATAGGGAGCTTTCATGGAGCAATCTTACTCGCGGCACGTGGCTGTCCTTTTTTACGTTGCCTCTAGCGGCGCCGCGTTCGCAATGAATATTTCGCAGAGGACCCCTTTTTAATTATAAATTACTGCTGCATAAGTATTTATAACTAGTATATTATACACAACTAAGGCATAAAGGTTTTTTTTAAAAGTAAAACTTCCCTTGACATGATTGGGAAAAATTCGCATTTCGTTATTAATAATAACAAAAACACCAACTCACATTAACTAACAGCTTTTATTCTAGCCATTGTTTAAATAAACATAACTTACACTATACTATTAATTACTTCACTATTTGAATTTATGCAATTTAACAATTACTTCACGAGACACAGCTTGAATCTTCATACCATTGTTTCGCTTGGTAAAATAACCTCGTATTGCACAATGATTTTTGGTACTATTAAGTGTTGCCACTATATTACTTAATAACTCCCAACATCCAAATATCTAGAATCTAAGACTAAGTATGTTGGATCTTCACTTAACTAAGTAAGTAAATAACCGCTCACTAATGAGGGTTTTTAGAACATATAGCCATCACGTTGCTCCACTGCGGTTTGGCAGGCACACAAATGCACACACTACTCCTTCACTCTCAAAGTCCAATGTGATGGAAATCCGACACGACCGGAGAGTGATCAAGCGCAGAACCAAGGGCTAACTTGCTCTCTTCACAATTTTGGGAAAATATTGAGAAAATCTAATAGAAAACTAAATAATGAATTTGAAATCGCCCGACTCCGTGCCTGTAGCCGAACATGCTAACCACTAGACCAAAGAGGCAGCCTTATAAATCGACATAATAAACATATAGTGTTAGACACATTGATGTTGACCACGATCCTCAGATATTAAGGACCGACCAGAGGGAGATAGCTATACTAATGAAATGTATCACTCACTTTTATCTCTTTCGCTTCTCGGTATCTGTCGTAACAAAATATGCCTAGAAAAAAGATCAGATAATAAAAAAAACAAAAATAAATCAGTAACAAAGTTGCCGTTACTAACGGTACGTCGAAGGTCGTTGAGTTTTTTTTGTGGTATTTTATAAGCTGTGAGTGTTTATTAGTGATCGTTTGTGTTTTTGATTATAAATATGATGTGAATAACAATGACAACCATTGAGGTGAGTTTTAATTTTTAAGATATGAACTTATAAATACAAGAAGGACTTTTCACTATCTCAAAGTTTAGCGCAACAGGACGCTACACCAGAGTCTTAATTATTAATAATTAATTAACAAAAGATAACATTATATAGTTTAACTATTAGCAAAGATAAAAATCAAAATATTTGGTAGTCTTTCAAGAGCATTTAAGTCCCAAGAGCCACTTTAGTGTCTTTCAACCCGCGCGGCAATCTACGCAAAAACATCCGTGCATGGCGGGGCAGGCTACGGTTATTTCCGTTGAAAAGCGCGGACAAGTTACGGGGGCCAATAAAAACGCGGTCGGACAATCTAACATAATACATAACGTAGACACAACTGCTTTGAAAAAGAGAATTTTCAGAAAATAAATATAAATTAACACATCTGTTCATTTTTGCCCCTGGTTTTAGTCTATGAGTGATCGGGTGGCAACTGGCAGTGGGCGGAGGGGGTGTTTTAATTAGAGCGCGGACTCCGCGGCCGGAGAACCGGACCCTCGATGTCCCGAACTCCTGACCAGCACCGCCTATATACCAAGCTATATAACTACGTAGTCTGAATACGCCTAGGCCTTTGTTAAGACAAAAGCAAGCCAAGCTTTGTGAACTGTCGGTTGACCGCCGTTTTAATATAGCATTTTTAATCAAAAACATGTCTTATGTACTTTTGAATAAGGCAAGCCATTGTTGACGGTAACCTCAAAATTGAGTTGCGAAGTTTTTAAGTACGCCCGGTTTTTATTTATTTATTTAAACCGGTGAATGTCCGTAACCCGTATCGTTTCAACCCAGAAAGTTGAGCAATACGTTAATGAAGAGAATACTTTAAAACTAAAATTCGTGACGATGTCCACAATTTTTGGAAACAAAGTCTTTTTTTCTGAAATTCTTTTTAACTCTTACTTCAACGAGACAGGTTTTGGAACGAATTAATTCCTAGTGTTTTTCATTTTCCATTACGATACTTATCTCACATTTTAAATACATAATATATGCCTTTAAAGTAATACATTTTCTGTATATGAGTGAATTTAATCCCGAACTTTCTACTGGAACGGTTGATCCCGCTTATCTCTGTAACGGATTGATCGATTTGGACGGGACTTTCACTAGTCGATAACTAGTATTATAAAGAGGAGCATGAGTACTTTGACCAAGAAAAATTTGGGTTCCGGTAAGATGTTGTGTAGAAATATTAAGAGGTAATTTACCTCTTACCAAGTTAGCCTGCTTCTATCTTAAACCTTAAGTTAAGTTAAGTTAAGTAGCAGCCCATTAACGTCCCACTACTGGGCACAGGCCTCCTCACTCCGATGAGCAAGGGTTTTTAGAGCATAGACCCACCACGCTGCTCCACTGCGGATTGGCAGGCATAGTACACAAGTGCACTCTCTATTCCTTCACTCTCATAGTCCGATGTGACGGGAATCCGACACGACCGGAGAGAGATCAGGCGCAGGACCGACGGCTTAACGTGCTCTCCGAGGCACGGGGGTGGATCACACCGCCAACTTCCCAACTTCGGGCAAATATTGAGAAAATCTTAATAGAAAACTCAATATTGATTTTTGAATTGGCCCGACCCGGGACTCGAACCCAGGACCTCATGTCTGTAGTCGAACATGCTAACCACTACACCAATGAGGCAGATTGTATCGGTATATCGGTGAATATCATTGGTATCCTTGGAATATGAGCTAACTCACCATTCGCAGGCCCAGTTAAAAGATTCGCTACAATTTTCTTTACTTTGACATTTTTCAATTCGTTATATCATTAGTTTGTCCGATTTCAAAAAGCGTTTTACAGATATTGAAACTACCTTCAATATTTTTTAACAGGATAGGGATTAATACAGAGGTATGAATAATATGGTTTGGTTATTGTCGGTACATTAATTAACTTTTAAAATGTTAACAAATAGTCATAGTGGCATAACTACAGTAGTTAGATATATGGTATCATGGACTTTTTTGTAGATATTAATACGTTCTATAATATTGTAAAACATTTTTTTGTTATATCATCAATAGTTTTGCTAGCGCACACGAAGACAGATTTTATGTGATCAATTTTTTCACACCTTGGGTTACATGAATATTAGGTGTTTTTATTTTTTTTTAGAAAGTAATAGAGCCTATGTTGTTCAGTTTTAACGCAGGTTTCTAGTAGTGAAAAAAATATTGAAATTGGTCCAGTAGTTTTTATGTGAAAACGTTACACATATACATACATACTTTCATGTAAAAAACCAAATGTTTCCTCTTTATAATATTAGATTAGACTAGTTACTTTCAAATATAACATGTTATATATGTACAAGGAGTTGTGATAACTCCTTTTAAAATAATATATAAAACTTTATAAATATATATCAGTAGATAGTGTTCTTATATTGCATTACCCAAATGTAATTTGTAGAAAAGTGATAAATACTTTTATATAACGTTTTAGGTTTTCAAAACCGTTAGTAGCTTTGTAGATGTAGTATTTTGTACTCCTATGAAAGATTCGCCTTCATTAGGTGCTGGGTCTTAGCGACCTCGTGGGGCGTATTTCCACTCGCTATTTCTCTAGAACTTTCTACAAGGTTATATATCTGTAAGATTTATCATAAGTGAGTGTGGTGACACAGTCAAATTATAACTACTTTACATAGTATAAAATTAAGGCACTTTCGTCGTCTATTCGCTTAGATCTTTCAAATAATTCAACGGATTTTAATGCAGCTTTTTGCAATAGATACAGTGATTTATGATGAAGATTTATTATAGTACAGATAAAACAGATTTGTAACGTGATGTCGTAACAGAGATATCTTTTTGTGCTTAAATTGCAAACGTTGGCTAAACCTTACGAGATAGATCAAATTAACGTTCTAAAGAATTATATATTATGAAAAAAATATATATACATCTCTCTCAAAATGATAATCATTATTATCTTTATCATGTTACAAAAATGTGAGTCATTAACAAAGTCATTTTACACAATACAGTTTTATTCATTATCCAATGAAATATATTACATACATACTATCTTTCATGTAGATCAAAACCGTTATTAATAGCATTTCATTAAAATGGATATCTTAGAAGATATCAGAGGCTTAAAACAAGCGGTCTTGGTACATTAAGACCCACATTTGAGTGTTCTCAGACGCATTTACGTAGTTCAGCAAGTATAAAATAAATAAACATGTAATGTATACTTATAATATTGTATAATTACGTGCTCGATAAACGATGCCTTACGAGAGCTGGTATTTCGTAGTCGTGGCTTTTGGAACCCTTTGAAGATTCGCCTTCATTAGTGCGAGGTCTCGCTGACCCCGCAGGGACTGCTTCCGCTCTGTAATTTTAGAACTTTCCAGTTTGATCACAGTATAACTTTGACTCTAACACTTGAGGATTATAGACATATGTGCAAATTGTAATTAAAACATAACACCGTTTTTAAACACATATAACATTCTAAATAAGAAAAATACGTACATACATCACGCCACATTCCCATAGGGGTAGGCAGAGACAACGTCCTTCCACTTGCCACGATCCTTACGTATGGTAGTGAAAGTTGGGTAAGTAAGTAAGTAAGTAAGTAAGTAGCAGCCCTTTAACGTCCCACTGCTGGGCACAGGCCTCCTCACTCCGAGGAGCGAGGGTTTTTAGAGCGTAGACCCACCACGCTGCTCCACTGCGGATTGGCAGGTATAGTACACAAGTGCACTCT
>JACTOM010000061.1:1925262-2018894 GCA_015832385.1 Elymnias hypermnestra | reverse complement strand
ATTTATATACTCTTTATTGTACACCAAAGAAAAGAATTACAAAGAATAAAAGACGCACAAGTAATAACAAAACAAATGTACAAAAAGGCGGTCTTATCGCTAATCAGCGATTTCTTCCAGACAACCTTTAGGAGAAGGAAATTGTGCTAAAGTAAGTGGGAGGTGCATAAAGAAATAATACATACTAATATTAAACAGAATACACATATAATATATAAATAAAATATACTTACATATACATACTAACACAGTAATAAAAATAAAATTTGTAATAATATCATCTAATTATATGACTTGTAACAGAAAATGTTTTGTGACTTCGTGTTTAAAGGAATTTAAAGATTGTGCTCGTCTTATATTCACTGGTAGTGCGTTCCACAGCCGGCTGGCCGTAACAATGAAGGAGTTGCCGACAAATTTAGTGCCATGTATCGGTATCTTTAACGTTAAAAGTGAAGTATACCTTAATTCTTGGCCACAGTTCCCTCCCAGGAATTCGAATTTAGATTTTAAATAGTTCGGGGTAGTGGGGTCAAATAGCGTACAGTACAGAAGTGAAAGAATATGTAGATTCCGGCGAAATCGGATCAGAAATCGGATCATAAATTAGTAAAATCCAGAGGGAGTTTTCGTTTTTCAGCATCTTAATGCTGGAACGACATTCCACCTTCTATCAGAGGGTCTAAAGCGATAATAAAATTTAGTATTTCATGTAATATTGGATAGCAACTGGAAAAAATGATAAATGATTCCTAAACAGTTCATTTGTTTGTATTAATATAGTATATATGTATGTATTTATTCTGTCTGTCTCTGCATGTTTAGCGAATGTGCATTGCCCTTTATACAAATAATTTTAATTTACTGAAAACACATGAAGTAACTTGTCTTTAGCTTCTAGCGTTGGCAGCAGTAGTACGAAGCGTGAACCGAAAAACAGCTTATAGCTGAGTCCATAATCTTTTTACTAACATGCAATAAATGTTTTATATTTCTTATTATGTTGAGTTAATTTATATAATAAATTAAGCTTAAGACAATCAATTCTAATTTGCTTACTTTAAGGTGTTAACGTTTGCATGTCTGGTAAATAAAGATCTTTTATTATTATTATTATTATTATAAAATAGTTTAATCTTTTGGTAAACCCCATGCTGACTGACTGCCTCATTGGTCCAATGGTCAGCTTTTTCAGCTACAGATCCTACGTTTGAGGCCCGAGTCGGACGAATACTGAAGTAGATGTTGAATTTTCTATTAAGAAATTCTCAATATTTGCCCGTAGTTGTGAAGTTGGCTGTGTGCTCCATCCCCGTGCCTCGGAGAGCAAATTAAGCCGTCTATCCTGCGCTTAATCTCTCTCCCTATGTGTCGCATTGTTGTTCCATCAGACTTTGAGTGTGCACTTGTGTTACCTACGCAGTGGAGCAACGTGGTGGATCTATGCTCTAATAAATAAATAAAAAAAGAACCGCCTTCAAAGCAAACTATTCCATATATATTAATATACTCTAAAAAGTAGAAAATAATTGCGTTTTATTTTCAAAACTCCGTATTCTTATATTTGGAGTCGGCGTCAGCCTAGTAAGGTGTATCCCGCGTGTCCACTTAGCAGGTCACGCGTCGCTCGCACCTATAGCTATATATGTAGGTATCAATGCAATTTGATTACGTGCAGTTAGATAATCTGCAACTTATCGCGCCTGTACTGTAAATCATTGAGGAGTTCCATTGATCATTGTATTTAACTACGACAATTACTTGATAATACCAACGTTACGATGAGTCAAATATCCGGTTAGCCTATAAAAGATTCCGCCGCGTATCTTTAATTTGCTCCTAAGAATTGACGAGTTCCATTACTTTGTCATGTATCCCATGATCAAAACCTAAAAAAACTATTATCAAACAACCCTTGAAGAACGAGTCATCGAAATCGGTTGGCGAGATCTTCAGTTATTCGTCCATTTGTCGCGCACATGTTTAATGTAAATTTAATTTAACTTATACGGTTTTCTCGTGGATGCCATCATCAGAATTGGACCAAAAATGGAATGGAATGGAACGGGAAGAACCACCTTTCATATTAAAAAGAATCATAAAAATCCAGTCGAAAACTACAAAAACAAAAGAATCGATAACCTCATCCTTTTTTTGAAGTCCATTAGAAACCATATCCTATGATTGAGGAGGCCCGTGCCCAGCTGTGGGATTTTAATTGGCTGCTACTTATATTTTAAACTTAGTTTGACTTTTGACAGTAGTCGTGTCTTTAACTCTTTTATCATATTAAAATCTAAACTTACAATCAGTAATTGTACTATTTATCGAAGCTAAAACTAACTCTTACAAAGGAAATTGTTCAAAATGTATGAGAAAAAAAGTCATATTAAAGATATAAATGATAAAGTAAATACTGCATAGGGGGCAGTATCGTGCAGCTCGCTCACTTCAGAGTCGTATTTATTTTATTAATATAAAGTAGCTATATATAGTCAAGTAATATCGTAGTAGAAGTTATTTTTTTAACGAAACTAACGATTAAACTTAGTATATTGGCGTGTAATCCCAATAGTCACTCGCACACATCACACACACACACACCACACACCCATACACACATTCACGCATTCACACACACACAAAAACCCCATCACATATTAACACAATCTGAAACATACCATTTCATTTTATTTTCTTGATGTTCTTCTTTTATTTACTGTAAGCAAATCACTATTTGTTATTAAGTAGTACAATAGTTTTTAAAAGAGGGAAGGCAACTACGCTATAGGCGTCAGTCGCATGATAGAGGGTTTTTAGAGCATAGACCCACCACGCTGCTTCACTGCGGGTGCAATATCATATCAATATCAGTTCCTTCACTCTCATAGTCCGATGTTACAGGTATACGACACGATCGGAGAGATATCAAGCGCAGGACCGACGGCTTAACGTGCTCTCCGAGGCACGGGGGTGGATCACACCGCCAACTTCCCAACTTCGGGCAAATATTGAGAAAATCTTAATAGAAAACTCAATATTGATTTTTTGAATTGGCCCGACCCGGGACTCTAACCCAGGACCTCATGTCTGTAGTCGAACATGCTAACCACTAGACCAATGAGGCAGGGTAACCTAGTATTGATCCATTAATGTTTCATAAAAGTTGTTTACCAATAAAGGCTTTTATTATTATTGAATACTGACCCCTAAAAATTCGAATATCACAAATTTATGCCATTGATTTCAATGATGCCTCCTATGCATTTTTCTCGTATTTCGTTTGCGCCGTGCCTTGGTTTTTTTAAGCATTGTCCTTTCTTTGAAACGTGATACGCCAATTAGACCGAATTTAGTACATAGCTGTACTGTCGACTTATAAATAAGTTGCTTCTGTAGCTTGCAATAACTGCGAGCGGTGGCGTCCCCGCGGGGTCAGCGAGACCCACACTAATGAACGTGAATCTTCAAAGGGGTCAAAATGATCCGCCAGTCCAGCCCGCGGCGCTCTTGAATCTTTAAAGGGGTCGCGTTGGGAGTTTCAAGGATATATTTCACAAGGTACGTAGCTTCACAAGCTTTTACTAATAAACAACTACAACTTATTCTAGACTTGACTCCCTAAATATTACACAGCGTTGATAAAGTTGTGTCTATGTTAAACATAATATAAAACATCGTTCAGAATATTATCACTAATTCTTTATTCCATTCAGACAGGTTATATATGAAGCAAACTCACCACTGCTTGTCACATCAGACCTTACTTTAAAAAGATACTCTGAAAATACTATATTAAGATATGAAAACGGTTGGGATTGGCCTGAATATTTATCATTCCAATTGCATAATTTAAGTTTTCTTTATTTTTAATATTTAATCCATTATTAATTATTACAGTATTAGATGCGTAGTTTTTGTTTACTTTTTATTTCAATGCCATGCCTTTAATTTAGAAACGTATAATAAAGAGAATAAATGTACTTTAGTTTAAGAAGTGTTTGTACGAGTTCTAGTTGGTAAGCCTTTATAAATAAATAAATAAACATTGTTACATCGTATAAAATGATGTCGGTTCAGCTTCCAGCAATAAACAGAGTGATTCAAGAGGAATTATATGTACAATACACACAGGCTGCTCCACTGCGGCTTGGCAGGCTACACGTACCCTAGAATTACTCCCGGGATATCTAAGTTTCCTCCTGATGTATCGGAAAGAACTATCAAGCATGTAACTTAAATTTTATGAAGAGAAACTTAACTCCTTTATATGACGGTCTTCCGGGCTCCAGCACTGTCTGGAAGAGATCGCTAAAGATCCATAAGACCGCCCAAGTAATAAAGATAACTTAAAAAAACGTGAAAGAGAATGAATTTCTGCAATATAAATATAATAAATTGATATTATATTTTAATGATTATGGTAAAAAAAAGGTCTCCCGATTGAGTTTGTTATGGGCTCTTCCCAGGACAGAGTGCTAAGAAACTCTTGTAACTTTACATTTTAAATCGTTATCCAATACCATCATCAGCGCATAATAATATTTGATAATTTAGAAATGCTGTAAAATGGTTTTTTTCGCTTGGAAATGCTTTTTAAACAGGCACCGACCATGGGTTAGGAGTGTGGGACTCAGTGAGCAAAAAGGCCTCGCAATACCCACAAAAACCCAGCAGAACCCTCTTCATCCATGAATGAGGCACCAGGGGTTCAACTTTCACATTCATCCCTGGTGCCCCGACTTGTTTAACGAAGTTTTTATCATTTTGTTATTAATTTAATTTTATTACAATAGAAAAAATCTGACGCATAGTTTACAGTAGCTCAACAACCAGAGTTTCGTCTAATAATTTAATATTTCTTTACAATTAATATATAGTCCTTATCTGATTTATATTATCCGCTTTTCTATATAATTAAAATCTATTGCTCCATCATGAAAATGTCGATTTTTAACTACGTAATTCGCAATCCCATATAACGTACAAACAAAAAGTGCACATTCGAAATTCTTAAAGCCCGTCGCCTCATTGGAGTCGTATTTTTTACGGCAGGTCAAACCCTCCCCGTCGTCGTTAGGGTGGGGGGGACTGATGGTCCCCCTCTTCGCGCGGGAGGGTTAATTAGTCGCGAACGCGGTCCGGCTCACTCACATCTAACTTGCTTTCTTTATTTACTCACTTGATACAAATGTGAGGATTCATCGGACCTCGGAGATAGTTAAATACAGCTGATGGTCTAACTTTTACTATGAGAAATGTGACTGCAAAATTTTCAATCTAGCGGTGTGGCTTTTTTATTGCTGACAGGTAAGAGCTTGATTGTGATCATACCTGATGGCAAAGAATGATACAGTCTAAGATGGAAGCGCGCTAATGAAATGAAACTTGAATTAGTATTGGGCAATATAAATCGATATTTCAAAAAATATCGATACATCTAAGCGATATATTGCTTCAATCAGATATTATCGAATCATTTAGTATCGAATCGTCTAGTATCAAATTAACTGCCTCATTGGTCTAGTGGTTAGCATGTTCAACTACAAACATGAGGTCCTGGTTCGAGATCTGGGTCGGCCAATTCGAAATCGATATTGGGATTACTGTTAAGGTTTTCTCAATATTTGGCTGAAGTTGGGAATTTTGGTGGTGTAATCCACCCCTGTGCCTCGAAGAGCACGTAAAGCCGTCGGTCCTGCGCCTGATCTCTCTCCGGTCGTGTCAGATTCTCGTAACATCGGACTATGAGAGTGAAGGAATAGGGAGTGTACCATGCCTGCCAATACGCATTGGAGCAGGGTCTATGCTAGGATGGGTACTCTAAAAACCCTCTCTCATATGAGTGAAGAGGCCTGTCCCCAGCAGTGGGACATTAATGTGCAGCTACTTACCTAGTATCGAATGCAATATCGATATATTTCCTCCTATATACCAAATATCTTATCACATTCCATTTTATCCTTATATCCACTTATTGCATTAAATCTAGAACGTGGCATTTCAATATTTAACTATGGTGGATAGCTGAGTTCCATTTGAACGACTATTCTCAAAAGCCGCTCAGGTTCTTACATAGCAGAGAAGCAGATTGCAAGCCAAACGGGTAAATAAAACTTTGTTTTTGCAAGGTTTAGAGAAAAAGCAGCTATTCTTTACTCGCAGATGCTAAACATGGCTTTTGGGTCGTATGGCCTTGGATTCCTTTTCGTATAAATAAAGTTGATTTGTTTCTTCCCCCTTTAAGTGTTTTAACTCATAATAAACTTGATCCCTATTTAATATTATAGACTAGTTAAATACAAGTAATTACTTAAGATATTTTGATAATATCGATATATTTGTACGATATATCGTAAAGTATCGATCTACCAATACGATATACAGAAATGTATGAACTAGAAAACGACTTATTGACGACTATTTGATCCCATAATTGCGGATGTTTTTAATTTCAAAATAATAAATAGTTTGGCTATTTTACTCCTTATAATATAAGCTATAGGTCTGTAAAATCTCGTATAAATATGTCCTAGCCATTACAGAGATTAGGCGGAACAAACAGACGGACAAATATAAAAGAAAATTATTTTTTTTATAAAAATAACGTTTATACTTTCCTATGGGTTTAGTGAAAGGTTCTCAATTTGAAAGTACAAATAGACACTCCAGTTTCATTTATTTATATATATTGAAAATTTGAACATAATACATAAACAGATATTAGATTAACCTGTTCATAATCAAAATCAAAATCAAAATATTCTTTATTCAAGTAGGCTCAAAAAGCACTTTTGAATCGTCAGTAGTCTGTCCGTTGGTAACAAATCTACCACCGGTTCGGAAAGTTGATTCCGCTGAGAAGAAACCGGCAAGAAACTCAACGGTTACTCCTTTAAACATAGCTTTTTTTGTAGGTTACAATGTGTTTAGCTTTCATGTGCAACTGGAATCAAGTCCAAACATCTTTGTCGCGTAAATAATCTTCAACATTATAATATGCCTTTTGTAATAGGACATTTTTAACATACTTCTTAAAACTATGTGAAGGCAAACCCAGATCTGATTCAGGTATCTTATTAAATATACGTATGCTCAACCTGACAAATGACTTCTGAACCTTTTTCACTCTAAAATCTGGCATTACAATTTTGTGTTTATTTCTTTTCGCGTTTAATATCACAGTTGTTTTTATTGAACGAATGTGAATGTTATCACGTTAAAAAGAATAAAATTTTCTTTCTTTATTTGTTGATACAAATGTGAGGATTCATCGGATCTCGTAGATAGTTAAATACGGATGATGCTGCCTTCGACCCGGACCCGTTAATGACCGTAATAAAACTTGAAGCGTGTTTATCAAACACTTTTCGGATTAGTTTCACTATTTGATTAGTTACTGGATTAAATACTCGTGATTTAAAAGTAAAAAACAAGTCAACATATATGTAGTACATAGACTTTAGATTGCAGAGCACTTAAAAGCACTTCTTTGCTGGTAAGATAAGCCACGGCTAATACCGACCACCTATTTAGTTCTAGACATAATCGACAATTAACCATGATAACATTATATCGAACCTTAAAATGAATACAGACAAAATAAAAGTAACTAAAATGCGCCATCAGAAGCAAATGGATGGGTGCCCATAAGGCTGGCAGCGTTACCTCTTTGGACAGCGATACTTATACGCTGTCCGAAGTACCACCCGGCCTTAGGGTCACGGGTGACATCAACTAAGTGAGATGAGATTTCTTTCAAAAAACTTTTAGCCTCAGGACCCCACGGTCCCAATGTCTCCACGCCAAAAGGCACAAATATGTATTCTAAAGCAAGGCTCTCATATTTGCGCCTCTTGGCGTTTTCAGCTAATGACGCCGCCGCTCCCGCTGATTTGGAGGTAGCGTCAATGTGAGATGGTGCAAGCGTATCAACACATGTAGCATCCCACACCAACGACCTTCCTTTTTTCCAAGGCATCAACGAAATACCATCAGGTCTCTTACCATCATCACGTGCAATTCCATTCGGATCGAGAATAGCCGGCACGTTAATGGTGACAAGGGTCCTTCTGATGATGTCGTAGATGCCGGCGTGTCTCGGAAGGCAACCAGCACTACGAAGACAAGACAGACCATGGTGACCGAGTTGATTTACCCGCTCACCACATTTGCACATCGATGATACAATTTTATATTTACTATATCGAGAATCCAATCCGAGACCTTTCTTAGCGAATTTAATCAGATCGTTCGAATTTATATGAACATTTCAATAAATTTATACTCGTAGAAACTACATACATTGCATCACGCCTTATTCCCATAGGGGTAGGCAGTGACCACGTCCTTCCACTTGCCACGATCCTTGCATATATCCTTCGCTTTTTTCATTCTTATTAAAACTTTCATACAAGTTCGTCGGTTAAGAGTACTCTTGACCTGGCCCTTATTTAAAATGTCCAGGAACGTTCGCCTTGGTCTTCCCCTTCCAACTTTCCCATTCACTCTTGATTAATAACTTTTTGTCAGTCTTCTTTCATTCATTCTCTCTACGTGCTCAAACCATCTAAGAATGTCTTTCTCAGTTTCACTCACTACATCTTCTTTTATACCACAACGTGTTCTTATTCCGTCACGAAAGGAACATGTATGACGTATTTCAAATCAAATGGTCAATGGTAAAGGGCAACTCTTAGTAAGTTTCTCTTATATCCGGGGCGAATATGGCGAAACACTTTCTCAGTAAGCGTCTAAGTTATCTACGTTAAAATTGTCATTTTATGTCATGTCTAAACTGTCCGTGTATGTCATTTCAATCGGTTCAAAATCCAAATCAAAATCAAAAATATCTTTATTCAAGTACGCAAATTACAGCACTTTTGAATCGTCAAATTATATTTTTTTTCCACACTCTGATTCTAATATACGTCTGATGATGGTACTCAAGATCGGCTTAAAATCTAAAGTTACGAGGGTTCCTTCGCCCCTAATCCGAGAAGAACCCACAACAAACTCAGTCGGGTATTTTTTTTTACCATCATCATTACAATAACATATTAGTTTACTATATTTTAATTAAAAGTAGAGCAATTCGTTCACTCCCAGGAGTTTCTATCGTCTAGGCAATCTTGCAACTTATAACACGATTTTTCTATCAACATTCTTTTAACAAAGACTTTGAATTTATTAATTGAGATCTTTAGAACGTCTTGTGGGAGTAGTGAGAGAGTGGGAGAGTGTTCAGTAGATTTGATGTGAAAGCGCGAGGATATTTGTAAGGATTACAAGTAACTAGCTAATTTTCTAATTAGCTGTTTATCAAAGGTCAAATAGATCATGTATTCTTAGCTACCGTGTTTAGAGATTAATATTAGGCCCTCAAAGGACGCCCTCGTTTCCGATAATTTCGCAGCTGCAGCTCAATAACAGGGGGGTCTTTATCTCGTTTGAACAGAAAAAAACGAGGGATTCAACAAATCAAGAGAAAACAAACATATCTGTTTATATCGTACTAATGGGAAGTGAATATCAACGCTCTGTAAAGACAAAAAACATAGTTTTTATCACGTACATCAAATAAATTGACACATTTTCGAAAAAACACCACAGACTGTCTTAAATTTGCCATCTCTAAATATTAAATTAATTGTATGTAGAGACCTTTGACAAAATGTTTAAAAAGGGTTGAAGTCTTATACCTAATATATACTAATAATTTAACTATATAATGTAAGCTTTTGTTTATTAAATCTAGACTCTGGTGTAGTGACATATTGCGCTAAACTTTGATATAGTGAATAAAGTCCGTCTTGTATTTATAGGCTCATAACTTAAAAATTAAAACTTACCTCAAGGGTTTTCATTGTTATTCACATCACTTATATAATCAAATACACAAATAATCACTAATAAACATTCACAGTTCATAAAATACCACGAAAAAACTTAACGACCTCCGACGCGACACACGTAGCGTTAGTAATGTTCACTTTGTAACTGATTTATTTTTTCTATTGTCTGGTGTTATCTCTACGCATATTTTGTTACGAAAGTTACCGAGAATCGAAGTACACATGAAGAGATAATACACAGTATCATGAAATATTTCTGATGCTTATATTTCCGATTGCACGACTTGACACAGAACTATCGTATCATGTCAACCAGTAGTTGAAGCGGGCAATCTAAGGGCTATATTACGTAGTCAAGACTTTTGTCTTCTTCACCCTTCGTTTTTCCTCGCAATTTTGCCCTTCCTTATATATATCATACATTATCATGTTAATGAGATGTCATCTACTACCGACTATCAACTATGCATCATCTGGACTTTTCGGACTTCGAATATTGTTGAATATATAGAACGAGAATCTGGTTTAAATTATTTCTTCCATCAGATTCTCCTATTTACAAGGGGTAGCCTTCCTTAGAGCTATTCGTATATGTGCAAAGCATTCACAGTTTCACTAGATTTGCAAATTCTACTTCTTTATGAGTTGTCTTCTATTTAGCTATTAAAAAAAAGTAAGGGACTTCTCACAAGATATCCAGACTTTAATGGGGTAAAGAGCAAATTATGGACTAGGTCTGAAGATTTTAAAGTGTAAGATTCTCTATTACCAGAGGTTAGCCTTTCTTGTATCTTCTATCCCTTATGCTTGTGTTATTTCGAACTTGAGAGAATCACTTACCAAAAGATGAACCGGATACCCGTTGGTTTATTAATAGTAAATAGGTACTGTTATCACAGATGTTATCAGAACTCAATAACTACCTACCCCTCAAAGAAAAAAGGCTCTCCGTACTCGTAAAACACTTCGCGACTCGGGTGAGATCGTAACTCCTTGTTTACGATCTCGTCGAAGGCCGTTAACTTCCGCAGGTGTGCCCTTTTTTAATCCCCATTTCAAAAGCACTGAAAAGGCTGTAATTTGAAAACAAAAAGAATACTCAGTAGCCCGTTGATAATACGAGGTTTTAAATCATATTTGACATGGTTCGTCAATTCTTTTGTTTTGTCACCTTTTAAGGTTACCGCCAGTTGCGTTCAATATTTACCTTCGATAAATATAAAAACGCACACCTTAATACTAGAAGTCAGTGGCGTAACTATACCGTCTGGAGCCCGTGGCAAATTCTTTGGATGGGGCGCTACCACAAAAATCATCACGTACTTATTTTAATTTTAATAGTACCACTTAAGTGTTATCCAGCTCTAATAAATACATTTGGGTTAATACATTTTCAGTAATTCACATTCACTATATATGTCCCACTGCTGGGCATAAGCCCCCTTTCTTAGGCGAGAGGGAATGAGTTATAGTCCTCACGCGAGCCTTCAAATCAAATCAAATCAAATATCTTTATTCAAGTAAGCATATTACAGCACTTTTGAATCGTCAAGTAATATATATATATATATATTTTTTTTTTTTTTTTTTTTTTTTTTCTTTTCCACACTCTAATTCTAATGTACGTCTGATGATGGTACTGATCCGAGAAGCCCTAATCCGAGAAGAGCCCACAACAAACTCAGTCGGGACTTTTGTTTTTTTGTTACCATCATCGTTACAATATCATATTAGTTTAATTTCAAATTAGAAATTAAACTAATATTTAGAGCAATTTGTTCACTCCCACGCGTTTCTATGTTCTCAGCGATGTTCGACTACAGACATGAGGTCCTGGGTTCGAGTCCCGGGTCGGGCCAATTCAAAATCGATATTGAGTTTTCTATTAAGATTTTCTAAATATTTGCCCGAAGTTGGGAAGTGGCGGTGTGATCCACCCCCGTGCCTCGGAGAGCACGTTAAGCCGTCGGTCCTGAGCCTGATCTCTCTCCGGTCGTGTCGGATTCCCGTCACATCGGACTATGAGAGTGAAGGAATAGAGAGTGCACTTGTGTACTATGCCTGCCAATCCGCACTGGAGCAGCGTGGTGGGTCTATGCTCTAAAAACCCTCTCTCCATGAGTGAGGAGACCTGTGCCCAGCAGTGGGACGTTAATGGGCTGCAACTTACTTACAGCAAACAAAGTGAAATACATAATTTTAATACAAGAAATAAAAACAAACTTGTAGTCCCATATTTTAGAGTGAAGAAGGCTCAGAAATCATTTGTCGGTTTGAGCATACACATTAATAATATTCCACCAGCAGTTTTAGATTTGCCTCCACATAATTTTAAGAAATATATCAAAAGCTTACTTTTAAAAAAGACATATTATAATGATGAAGATTGAAGGAGACCTTGATTCCAGTTGCACACAGAAGCAAAATGCACAACTATCTTTAAAAGAGTAACCGTTGAGTTTCTTGCCGGTTTCTTCTCAGCGGACCCAACTTTCCGAACTGATCGAAGATTGTTAACAACGGACAGACTACTGACGATTCGAAAGTGCCTTTTGCGCCTACTTGAACAAAGAATATATTGATTTTTGTCTAACTCCTGACTGGTAAGCTAGGTCATGTAATCTCAGCTGTAGTAAGTGGTGAGTCTAAGATGTAAAAAAAAGTAAGTAAGTAGCAACCCATTAACGTCCCACTGCTGGGCACAGGCCTCCTCACTCCGGGGGACCGAGGGTTTTTAGAGCATAGACCCACCACGCTGCTCCACTGCGGATTGGCAGGCATAGTACACAAGTGCACTCTCTATTCCTTCACTCTCATAGTCCGATGTGACGGGAATCCGACACGACCGGAGAGAGATCAGGCGCAGGACCGACGGCTTAACGTGCTCTCCGAGGCACGGGGGTGGATCACACCGCCAACTTCCCAACTTCGGGCAAATATTGAGAAAATCTTAATAGAAAACTCAATATTGATTTTTCAATTGGCCCGACCCGGGACTCGAACCCAGTACCTCATGACTGTAGTCGAACATGCTAACCACTAGACCAATGAGGCAGTCTAAGATGGAAACACGCTAATTTAATAAGAAATAATAACCTCAATTTCAGCTATCAAAGATGGAAATGTGCTAACCTGATAAGAGCTTATATGCTTGGCAGCAATCTATTGCTGATAGGATAGTAACTAACTACGACCGAAGCCTCCCAACAGACCATTTACAATTAAATAAAGGTAACTTAATTTTCAGCTAGGGTTAAATAGTTTCGAATTTCTCGTTGATATAATAACTAAAAGTATATACACTGGAATTAATTATCTATAGTCCCACAAAAGATACGTAGTGATTCCAGAATTAAGTTTAACAACACGTCGAATTGAATCTTTCTTTTTAAGTTTTGCGAAGGAATAGCTCGGTTTACAAAATCCTACACTAAAAATATTAATTTATTTATTTATACTTTACGATACACCACACAAAGTAATGATAATAAGACTTAAACTATGTAAATTGACGGACAAAAACAGGTCTTATCGCTATAAAGCGTTTTCTTCCAGACAATCATAAGAAAGGAGACTTAGTTAAGAATATAAAGGTAGGTGGTGAGAATAATAAATAGAATACATACATCATAAATATCGTCGCGTCCTCGTCGCATCAACCGATGGACGTCCACTGCTGGACAAAAGTCTCACGTAATTACCTCCACAAGGCCCGATCTTGCGCCGCCTGGCTCCAGCGCCTGGCTCCATCATAAATATATATAAAAATAAAATACATATTTGTCGGAGTGCAGTAATCTGTGGAACTCTGGCGCCGGCTGGATCGGCGTGGGACAGAGTCATGTGTCATGAGCCGGCGGTGGACCCTCTTGTTCTCGGGTGACGGTCCGCCAGAGCGGTCGACTATTGAAACTGTCACGTTCCTAGCTATTGATATTAATGAGTTTGTGTAAATTGATATCGGGAACATTAAGTGATTGTACATTATAATCTGAGTTAATTAATAAAATGTTTGATTGCACCAACATTACGCCCACAGTATGGAAATTTTGGATGCCATTAATGACGATGTCGGCGGAGAACCCTACTCTCCTATGCTTTATGTTTCCTTCCTCTCTTATTCTCCGACATATATATATATATATATATATATATATATATATATATATATATATAAGAGTATCTAAAGTGGGAGCACGTTGAATTTCAATTGGAAGAGCATTCCACAAGCGTGTTGCTTCAACCGTGAGGAGTACTCAATTTTAGACTTTATGGAGACCTTAGTGCCATCCTATGTCCGCTATCATGAAATAAATTGAAGCGTTTTTTCAAGTATGAGGGACTGCGAGGATCGAACAACACACGGTACAGAAGAGAAAGAATGTGGAGATAGGTAACCACTTCGGAAACATGGTCACATTTACGTAAAGCAAATATGAACCTAACAGCAATATTTTGAAGACGCTCAAGTTTGTTTAATTGGTCCTCATTGAAGTCAAGATAGCTTGCAAAATACATAAATGTTAACAAGTTTCTACAGTATTAATATGAATTGTAACGTTATACCGCTGGGGATCTTGCGGTGGTCGCGGGCGGAAGCTTCGGTACGTTGTTTGGCGGCGAGGCGGGCGGGGTCAGGGAACAGGATGCGGTCACGCACGTCGCGAGATTTTATCGCTGCCTGAGGGACGTCACGCGATTGTCGCGGTAGAAACCGCGGCGATAGTGTTGTACCCTCTACGGACACTTTATCGACTCATTTAAAGACGTAGTAATACGATTTATCTCGACTGTAGCTCAACGTCGGCAGTTGTAGTAATACGATTTATGTCGACTGTAGCTCAACGTCAGGAGTCGTAGTAATAAGATTTATGTAGACTCTAGTTTATAAGCGGGAGTCGTAGTAAATACGATTTATCTCGACTGTAGCTCAACATCGGGAATCGTAGTAATAAGATTTATGTAGACTCTAGCTTATAGGCGGGAGTCGTAGTAAATACGATTTATCTCGACTGTAGCTCAACATCGGGAGTCGTAGTACTAAGATTTATGTAGACTCTAGCTTATAGGCGGGAGTCGTAGTAAATACGATTTATCTCGACTGTAGCTCAACATCGGGAGTCGTAGTACTAAGATTTATGTAGACTCTAGCTTATAGGCGGGAGTCGTAGTAAATACGATTTATCTCGACTGTAGCTCAACATCGGGAGTCGTAGTACTAAGATTTATGTAGACTCTAGCTTATAGGCGGGAGTCGTAGTAAATACGATTTATCTCGACTGTAGCTCAACATCGGGAGTCGTAGTACTAAGATTTATGTAGACTCTAGCTTATAGGCGGGAGTCGTAGTAAATACGATTTATCTCGACTGTAGCTCAACATCGGGAGTCGTAGTACTAAGATTTATGTAGACTCTAGCTTATAGGCGGGAGTCGTAGTAAATACGATTTATCTCGACTGTAGCTCAACATCGGGAGTCGTAGTACTAAGATTTATGTAGACTCTAGCTTATAGGCGGGAGTCGTAGTAAATACGATTTATCTCGACTGTAGCTCAACATCGGGAGTCGTAGTACTAAGATTTATGTAGACTCTAGCTTATAGGCGGGAGTCGTAGTAAATACGATTTATCTCGACTGTAGCTCAACATCGGGAGTCGTAGTACTAAGATTTATGTAGACTCTAGCTTATAGGCGGGAGTCGTAGTAAATACGATTTATCTCGACTGTAGCTCAACATCGGGAGTCGTAGTACTAAGATTTATGTAGACTCTAGCTTATAGGCGGGAGTCGTAGTAAATACGATTTATCTCGACTGTAGCTCAACATCGGGAGTCGTAGTACTAAGATTTATGTAGACTCTAGCTTATAGGCGGGAGTCGTAGTAAATACGATTTATCTCGACTGTAGCTCAACATCGGGAGTCGTAGTACTAAGATTTATGTAGACTCTAGCTTATAGGCGGGAGTCGTAGTAAATACGATTTATCTCGACTGTAGCTCAACATCGGGAGTCGTAGTACTAAGATTTATGTAGACTCTAGCTTATAGGCGGGAGTCGTAGTAAATACGATTTATCTCGACTGTAGCTCAACATCGGGAGTCGTAGTACTAAGATTTATGTAGACTCTAGCTTATAGGCGGGAGTCGTAGTAAATACGATTTATCTCGACTGTAGCTCAACATCGGGAGTCGTAGTACTAAGATTTATGTAGACTCTAGCTTATAGGCGGGAGNTAGTACACAAGTGCACTCTCTATTCCTTCACTCTCATAGTCCGATGTGACGGGAATCCGACACGACCGGAGAGAGATCAGGCGCAGGACCGACGGCTTAACGTGCTCTCCGAGGCACGGGGGTGGATCATACCGCCAACTTCCCAACTTCGGGCAAATATTGAGAAAATCTTAATAGAAAACTCAATATGGATTTTTGAATTGGCCCGACCCGGGACTCGAACCCAGGACCTCATGACTGTAGTCGTACATGCTAACCACTAGACCAAAGAGGCAGTTTGAATAACACATAAAAAGTTGATAAGATAATACATGAAGGTAATAAAAATTAATAATATGTAATTAAAAATTCACAACTGAAATTCGTGCGAGTGATGTGTGTGCGTGTGCCTGAGTGCGCAATTGCGTGTGAAGGGGGAGGGGGATATGTGTGTAAGTGTGTGTGTATTTGAATGCATTTAAGGCTTGTGTTTGTTATTTTTTTCCTTTTAATTCCAACTCTAGGTTGGAATGATGTGCAGCAATTTCTTTTCTTAACTGCGCTTTAGTAAAGTGAAAAAGGTCTAAATGCGAGAAATTCTTATTATAGCTCCGAGTTAATCGTATCAAAACAGAATTTATGTATAGCATGACTGTTTTTATACGGCATCACAGTAAAGGGAAATAGCAGCCCATTAACGTCCCATTGCTGGGCACAGGCCTCCTCACTCGCATGAGAGAGGGTTTTTAGAGCATAGACTCACCACGCTGCTCCACTGCGGATGGGCAGGCAGTCCGGTGTGACGGGAATCTGACACGACGGGAGAGAGATCAGGCGCATGACCGACTGCTTACCGTGATCTCCGAGGCACGGGGGTGGATCACACCGCCAACTTCCCAACTTTGGGCAAATATTGAGAAAATCTTAATAGTAAACTCAATATTGATTTTTGAATTGGGTCGACCCGGGACTTGAACCCAGGACCTCATGTCTGCAGTCGAACATGTTAACCATTAGACCAATGAGGCAGTTGAGGTAGCACAGTACCTCTGAAATATTCAGTACACATATTTGTACATGTGACCTAAAGTAATTAAAAACTAAGTGAAATAAAATTTTTATGTTAACGAAAATAAATCTATGGTCCGATTTAGACTTTCTACTGCCACGAGATCGGTATCTACGCGGGTGAAACCGCGGGGTATTGTGACAATACTCTATTATAATGAATAAAGATAAGAAAAAACATTAATGGAGTCGATTATAGATAATATATTGACAAAGGGCTACACTAGCCGTACAACGGACACGCGGTGAACGCAAGCGCAGCTGGGAAGCACGTCGCGGCCTCCCGTGAGAGCGACACCTCCCACCCTCATTGCAATGCCAAGCGCATCTGTCAGAGAAATTGCATAGCGATTTTTCATTATAATCTATTGATTTTATATATAAAAAACTAGCTAAAACAACCCTGCATTACATGGTCTTCGCGTTTCATGTTAAATATTATATCCTCTTATTGTTTGTACTTTACAAATTGTACATAATTCAAGTGTCACATATATAGACGCTTATAATTTTTTAAGACTTGTTATCAACAGAGCCGTTCTGATATTTCCCATTGTTTATAATAAAAATGCTCCTATCTTATTCCTAATAGCATCAACTATCTGCCTACTCAAAGACCCATTAAAATTGACTCAATCATTATACAAATTAAAACTCAAAATTAAAGGAATCATTTGTATAGATATCGTATAATACAAATGAAGAGTCTGTTTCATAAGAAAGGTTTGTCTGCTATGTCAACACATGACAGTAATAGATAAACATATAAGTGTGCATTTAGTTAACATAAAAGAATTAAATTGCGAATGCTAGAGGCTGTTGTCATTAAAAAATGCCCAAAAGATATAATTACAAGGCATATTAATAATAATTAGAATATAATTTAGATCAACTGAACCATATAAGCCATGACTGAAAATAATAAGACTGTAGAAACGTCTTATCATTTTAGTTTGTTTATTATAATAATGAAATACATATGTAGGTGTATATAATATATACATGTGATAGAGAGAAGATACTTTTGACTGATTAAGTTAAAGAAAATAGCAAAGAGAATAATAAATAGGTGACAACACACCACCTTGGATACTCCGGCACGTATTTCGCACCAAAATATAAATTGTATGAAACAAAGTCGTCTTCTTTTATCTATAAAATGTTTACAACCACTTATAACTCAATGATCTCTGGACCGTTACATTCATCACCACCTTGAAACACAGAATAACTATTAAAATATCCGAAATATACACTGACTATTTTATTTTACCTTAACGCTTACTGAGACCAAATTTTTCAATATTTCACGGTAAATCTGATCATATAAGGATTACCTATTCTGTGATCTCCCAAACTATTCACTCGATAGACTTTAATTTCGTTATACATGTTTATTTTGCGACGTAAAGTCTCACTAAGAACGGGTTTCTTCATATTCACACTGCAATGAATACGGAGAAGGTAACATTGAAGCGAAAAGCCAATACACTTTCGTGTAATAATAAAGGCATTGCAAAAGTTTGACGTAATTTAATAAACACAGTATTAAAAGGAGGTGAAATGTAAACGCTTTCACTCGTAATAAATAAAGATGACATAATAACATCGTGATAAAATAAAGTTCAAAGTCGGGCGAACGAAGACGAAAGTCTCCCAAGTTAGAATTGCAAAGTTTCCGCTATAAAATATCAAGTAATGATGCAACCTGTTGCTCTCCACGAGCTCGGTTACGAAATACCCGCACCGTTTATATTATATTTAAGCCGGAATTAAACTTAACGCTGTTTTATTTCTATAACGACATATCTTCATCATTTGTTTGCAATGAAAAATGTTTAATATATTGTGTTTTATTGCGACAAATATTTGGTGCCATTTATTGTGAAGTTTCTATTAGCTTTATCAAGTATTAAAATATAAGCTATAGCGTTAACAAGACATAAAATAAAGTATTTAATTTTATTTTAGGGCATTTACATAGGGAATTCAATTTATTTCTAAAAGCAATACAATGTTACAGTTATATTGATGCGAATTTTATATGCCTATTCAAATCTCTCTATTGTGAATGTATGAATTTGTCAAGAATTTTATAGTTAGGTATGATTAAAACGACGTATAAAAAAACAAAAACACAATCCCTTTTTATAATATCCCAGAGGTCTCTTGTTCAATTCCCAAAAAAAAAAATTAAGTAGCAGCCCATTAAACTCCTTCTTCTGGGCACAGGCCTCCTCACTCATATGTACAAGTGCACTCTCTATTTCTTCACTGTCATAGTCTAATGCAACGGGAATCCGACACTTACAGAGAGAAATAATGCGCTGGACCGACGGCTTAACGTGCTCTCCGAGGCCCGTGGATGGATGACCACCAATTTCCCAACTTCGGGCAAATATTGAGAAAATCTTAATAGAAAACTCAATATCGATTTCGAATTGGCTCGACCCGGGACTTCAACCCAGGACCTCATGTCTGTAGTCGAACATGCTAACCACTACACGAATGAGGCAGTCAATTCCCAATAGGACAAGTTTAAATAATTGTATTTTCTTATTTATCTGATTCTGGACTGATGGGAGGCTTCGCCCGTGATTAGTTACCTCCCTATCAGCAAAGACGTACCGCCAAGCAAAGAGATTTGTGTTCCGGTACGATTTTGTGTAGAAACCATAAGAGGTACATTGCCTCTTACTAGATTAACTCGCTTCTATCTTAGATTGTATCATCAGATGTGATCACAGTCAAACTCTAACCTGTCAGTAATAAAAAAAAGATTGAATTATAATGACTGCCTATTAGATTACATAATGTTTACATTTACCATAATACAATAAATGGGCACAGAATAGCAACAGGTGATACTTTATTGCGGTCGGAACAATGTAACAAACTTTACAATTTGCTCAGCGCTTTACGAATTGCGATACACTGGGAAAACTTTTTGTGGGTGTTAAACGCGTTTGTCAACATATAATTTTATTTTTCCACCAAAGTTTGGTATAGAAACAATCAGTTATTACATTGCTGTCCATTTTTTATAGTAAATACTTGTTTACTTTGTTGTTGATAAATTGGTAGATTTATACTCATATTAAGCTTGGCAAAGTTACCTGCGTAGTTTATAAACTATGGAGAAATCAGTAATTTAACACATGCATATCTTTATATATTAGTGTGTGTGTGTGTAAAGAGAATGAAAGGAAGGGAGAAAAAGTTAAAGAATAGGCTACTACAAAGGGTCGCATATTTAACCAATTCTCAATCACATACATTAAAGAAGAGAAAGAACATGTAGATTCCGGCGAAGTCGAACTTAGATGGAAATTCTTAGACACGGTCATATTTGCGTAAACCAAATAAGACTATAACTGCAGGATTTTGAAATCTCTCAAGTTTATTTAGTTGTTCCTCGTGTATATAAAGATAAAGGTCTTCGTAAGAGAAAAAAGAGGAGTGATGATTCAGCGAACATAATTTATTTGAAAATCTTTCTCGACTTAATTGTTTAACTTCGAAAGAACAAGTCGGTGTAGTATCTAAGCTAATATCTAGGTTCTTTACTGAACTTTTGCAACATAGCTTAATGGAATAGAAAATACAAAATATGAGCTCTACTCCGAGGGGAGAGAGAGAGAGTTAAGAAAGAGATCAAGAAACGGCTACTACAAACAGTCACATGATATTAAATTTAAAGACTTCTCAATTATATTCAGAAAAGAAGAGAGAACATGTAGAGTCCGGCGAAGTAGAGTTTAGATGGAAATTTGTAGACACCGTCATATTTCCGTAAACTAAATATGACTATAACGGCTGGATTTTGAAGTCTCTCAAGTTTATTTAGTTGGTCCTCGTCTAGATAAAGATAAAGTTCTTCGTAAAAGAAATGAGAGAAGTGATTATTGAGCGAACATAAATGTTGTCATGCTGGCAAATTTTTCTCAACTTAATTCTTTAAGTTCAAAAGGACCTAGTCAGTGTAGTGTTTAGTGTCTATGCGAATACCTAGGCTCTTTACTGAACTTTTGCAACATAGCTTAATGGAATAAAAAATACGAAACACGAGCTCTACTCCGAGGTAATTCCACGAGACTCCAAATTAGGGCTGCACGCACGTCGTCAATCGATATCGCGTGATTATCGAGCATAATGGCGAACTCGGCTCCCACGGATGGCCGCGAGGCCCCCGACCGCGAGTAATTTGAACATAGGTATTAGGGGACGCGATTAGATGATGCCGAATGAAAAAATAGGAAATATTCCTTTATTTATTTTATACTATCTGCTCCCCCGGTGTTGCCCACGTAGCTCTCGATCCCGTGGATATATGGGAAAATTGCGAAAGGATTATATTTACATACTTACTTAGCCTAAATTGACCTATTACCTACGGCTCCGAAACGTGGTCGCTGTCTATGAGCCTCATTCGAAATCTCAGATTCATTCAGCGAGCAATGGAGAGCAGTCACCGATATAGCCCTACGAATTACGAACCTGATGTGGCAATGGTCGGGGCACATAGTCTGATGGACCGATGGACGTTAGTGCCTCAAGGTGCTGGAATGGCGATCTCACACTGGGCGGCGCAGTGTAGGTAGACCCCCCACAAGGACCGACGACATAAAGAGGTAGCCGCTGGCGCCAGGCGGCGCAAGGTCGGGTCTTGTGGACATCATTACGTAAGACCTATGTCCAGCAGTGGACGTCCATCAGTTGAAGCGACAACGACGTTAGGACATAGCCGTAACACGTAGCATCACGCCTCATTCCCATAGGGGTAGGTAGATACCAGGTCCTTCCACTTGCCACGATCTTCACATATCTTTTTCGCTTCTTTCATCCTCATTACACCTTTCATACAAGTTCGTCGGTGTAGAGTTCTCTTGAACGGCCCCTTATTTTGGATTTGGTCCAGGAACGTTCGCCTTGGCCTTCCTCTTCCCATTTTCCAATTCACTCTTGACGCATAAATCCGATTAATCAGTCTTCTTTTATTCATTCTCTTAAGTGTTCAAACCATCTAAACATATCTTTCTTAATTTTAATCACTACATCGTCTTTTATACCACAACGCCAAAGGATTATATATCGACGTAAGAAATCGTAGTTGCTGTAAGCCTCAATATATGAACTTTTCACCAGAGCCCAAAACTCTTTACGATGTCTCTGGTTTAACATTTTTTTACCTAAAGAGTGGCATTTACTGTCAGTTAAAAGCAATTAAAAGATCTAAGTTTTTCGTAGACTTACGGCAAAAACACAATTTTTGTTCGTCACAAAAAAGTAGGACCTAGACCAATCGAGGCACTATTCTTTTCCGATTAAAATGGTACAAAAACCCATTTCATATTTTTTGAGGTTTACAGCAAATACCTGCCAAGTGACACAGCGTGATGGATCTATTCTCTAAAAACCCTCTATCACGCAAAAATACATCGATATGCGGAAGTTTCAAGCTTTTACTACTTCTGCTATAAATTTTTCACTTAGTTTTAAAAATATGGATCTATACCAATCGAAGCACTATATTTATCTGATTAAGATGGTATTAAAAAAACTATTTTCGATTTTTTGAGATTTACAGCAAATACGTTTTCTTACGTTGATATGCAGAATTTCAAGTCAATCGAACTAATAGTTTTGAAGAAATCGTGATGAGTACGTGAGTACTCCTATGATGCTATAAAATCTCTTTGGCACGAAGGTGCAAATGCTCGCTTCGTTACCAGAGTCCATAGGTTCGATTTCTTGCAAGGCAAATTAGGGAAATAGCATTACAATGCTATGAAGAAACTAGAAGAGGTGATTTACATTATACCCAGAGCCTCTAGACAAGTTACTTTCGAAAATTGCTAATGCTCAAGAAATGTATGGGAATGACGTTTCTTATCGAAACTAATCGGAAACTTTAACGTCAGTCTCATACATTTTTTGAGCGTTAGCAATCTTCGAAAGTAACTTGTCTACGGGTCCTGTTAGGGTACTTCCATTACACACTGACTCACTCATCTTCAGGTAAGATTACCGGCACAACACATATCGAAAGAACTGCTAATCGATTTGACTGTTGTTGTTATTTGTGCGTTATAATTTATTTACATTTTCATTATTATGTATTTAAATATATTTCTAAATTATATTTTTCCGTGTAGAGCTGTAATTCTGTATTACAACTGTATTACAATTATTGTTTACGAATTCTAATGCGATGTCAGTACTTTTTAGAAAAGTTAATTTAATGCCCTCGGCATATTCAAATCGCTTGAATAATTTACAGCGTTTTAACAGTTTGCGCCGATTGTTCATTTGCATAATCCCCCATTAGGAAGTATTTCTTTACAATGAACTTCTATGTTTAATGCTGTGATCACGTTCATTTCTGATCTAAATATTAACACGTTTTTACGAAAATTGCGCGGACGGAGGAGTATGAAATTTCCCACACTTATAGTTTATGAATTTACAATTTTAATTTGGTTTTAAATTACGCATAAAATATTTATTGAATTAATAAAAACCTCTTACCACAGACTATCATACATACGCATATAAATACGGTAAAGTTAATAATTTGATACATGTTTTTGTAAAGAAAATCAAACCTTCAGACATAAAGTACATGTTTAAATAACTAGGATAGCTGTTGTTATTATAAAATAACAGTTACTGTTATTGTCATTTTGATGTTTTTATTTTAAAATGTATTTCAAACCAATGAGTTAAGGTTTGATTTTATTGAACAATAGCTTGTAACAAGTCAATAAATTTGCCATCTCTTCTTCTTTAATTTATGGCTTTTATTGGTGCCAATCGGGCCCAATTATTCCGCCAACGACGTGTTTTCTGTGTTAATATCGAAGTCATTTTCCATGGTCCTTGGAGCACTTCAATTAAAGCACTAACATTATTTTAAAAAGTCTTACAAACGTTTATTAGTGTCTTAACATTTTGATAACTAGCAGCTTCGTTGTATCTTCATGTCAATGAAGTTATATTCTATATTATTTTTGGCGTGTTCGCCATTTTTAATCTTCTTTCGACATTCTCCTTTGCCATCTCTGGATGAGTAAAGAGTATATATATATATATATATATATATATATATATATGCGTAATTGTCAATCGCTGTCAATCATGTCAAGCGCCATAAGGTTAAATTAATCAGTAAGGAGGTTATATTCGAAACGTTACTGTGGTGGTTAAGTTTTCTCAAAATTTCTATTGTTCTACGTAACTTTAAAGACAACACAAAAATATATAGGTTATAATATATTATAACTTTTTTTGAGTCTTTTATAAATCGGTAGCCGTTGGGGTTACAATATTAAATTTTTTGATAGTTTTAGATTTAGATTAGTTAATTATACGAATTACAATTTCAAAAGGTTCGAATTTTGATCACTTTTACCACTAGTAATTATAAATACCTGAAAATATTCAGAATCGAATCCAAGACTTGTGTTTTTATAAATTTCTTTATTTATGTTTTGGGTAAATAATTTTTACGACATTACTAGCTGTTTGCTAACTTAATCGCTTAGTCTCCAATTCCATGGGAATGTGGGAAAATCCGACTACAGTGCGAAACAAGTAAATTTGCTAAATTTCAAGTTAATCGTTAATATTTTTGAAGATCTCCTGATTAGTATGTGGATAACATGGCACTCTTGGTAGCGAGTGCAGTTTAGTGATCTAAAACCATGTTCGCGATCTTTTTTTTTCTTGCTGACGGTTTAGCGCTATGATCTGACCTGATGGTAAGTGATGATACAGTCTAAGATCGCTTATCTGATAAAAGACGGCGATATACCTCATAAAGTTTCTACACAGCATCGTACCGGAACATTAATCTCTTTGTATGGCGGTACTTCTTTACTGGTTGGGTGGTAGCTAGCCAAGTCCGATGCCTTCCACCAGTCCAGACTCAGACAAATTAGAAAATTCGCGCTATCGGGGGCCGAACACGGGGTCTCTGCTAGCAAAGCGAGTACTCGCACCACTGCACCAACGAGGCTGTCAGATCCGTTTCTAATGAAATAGAAAACTTGATACGATATTGAATAATAAACGTTGAGTAAATCTTCCATCAAAATAGACACGGCGATGTAAAATACACCTGTCCTCGGAGGCGACTCATCAATAAAGGCCCACACGAAATTCCATCTCGAATATCTTCGGGCCCTGTTTGTCCGTGTACACGCAAAATCCCTCTAAAGGTACGCCGCGGTCTCTAGACATGTGCGGGACATAAATTTGGCGAGCGTTACGTAGGTACGGGCTATGTGCCGCAGTACATAAGGAGCTATGTAGTATGTACGGAGCAACACGGGCGTCACTTATCCGCGCAGAGGATGCGGTGGCCGTCCGATCGCCTCCCGGCACCCCCCGGCGGCCCCACACCCCTCGCGATTCATTAAGTCGGGCGCGGCCGACGCGGCGGACGCGTCGCGGAGTCTCCGTGAATTCAAATTAGAGCCGGCTCGGACGTCGTATGCTAGAGCTTGCACAAACTATTCGCTATCGATAGGCATTAAAAAAAACTGCTTCATTAAAAGATCATGAGGCCTCAGCACCATTTCATGACGTTGCTGGTAAGCAGCTACCTCTCGTTACCGCTATGCGTCTCACACCCTTGACCCTCCAGACGTGAAATGCATTTTCCAGCGTCAAAAAAGATTGTTAACGTACCCTCAACCAGCTTAGACGTAGACAAATAAGAACATAGTTGCGCACGGAAGCAACGAATCATAGCCAGCGGCGACTAATTCTGATTGGTCTACCGCCGGTTACCTACCTTAGAACCCTCGGTCGCCCTCAGTCCCATTCGTCACGACCGCATGTGCGTGCCTAGTGAAAAAGTTCTATAAAGAGTCCAGTTACTTGGAACGACAACACGTTCGCCTTTGACTACCGATAAGAGTAGATCCTCAACAAGCGCAAGCTGTGATAATCTGTGTATTCCTCGACATATATAACAATATTGTAAAGTGTATCGCGGTATGCAAATATCTGATTCTATATCCAATCGACTACTGACAATTCAAAAGTGCTCTTCGAGCTACTAGAATAAAGATGTCCTATTACAAAAGGCATGTTACAATGTTGTAGATTATTTAAGCGACAAAGATGTTTGGACTTGATTACAGTTGCACATGAAAGCTAAACTATATTTAAAGGAGTAATCGTTGAGTTTCTTGCCGGCTTCTTCTCAGCGGAATCAACTTTCCGAACCGGTGGTAGATTTATTATCAACAGAGAGACTACTGACCATTCAAAGAATATTTTGATTTGATTTGATAAAGTCAAGCTGTTGCTACTGATTAACTAAACTAAACTGGTGCGATGATTCCAAAGTTGTTTGCGATTGGAAATGGCAAGTAGAAATGCTAACAGTGTGCATTTCATGTGAATTCAAATCCAGATTATATGTCGAATAAGTGTATCGATGTATGCGAAAGTTTCGCAGCCCCATCGCCCCTTTGTCTCGGCAAGACAGACGCGCTCGTAGAAGAGCGGGCGGCCGGAGGGCGGAGGGGGCGCACGTGTCGGACGGAAGTCGCGCAGGGCTCAAGCCGCACCGCGCTAAATGATTCAAAACTCGCCCGGACCTGCAAGATTTATGCCCCTACCCGATCCCGCCTAGATTAAAGATGTCGCGCCTTTATTGAAATACGCTAAAATATTCCCGAAGGCGCTCCACCGACTACCGCGGCGCCCGGCCGTTCATTCACATTCAACGCCCGTACTCGTTTCATTCACTTCTTTATTGTTTGTTTTTCTGTTTATTGCACGACGCAAGGCTTTGTCTCATGACGAGATATTACGGAGTTATGAAATATTATGACACGCTTTATACGTTATTGATATAATTGACAGCAAGTCCGACTAAATACATACATATATAGTATCACGCCTCATTCCCATAGGGGTAGGCAGAGAACGTCCTTCCACTTGCCACGATCCTTCAATATCTCTTTCGCTTCTCTCATTCTCATTAAACCTTTCATACAAGTTCGTCGGTTTAAAGTACTCTTGATTTGGCCCTTATTTAAAATGTCCTGGATTTGTTCCAGGAACGTTAGCCTTGGTCTTCCGCTTACAACTTTCTCATTCATTCTTGACTCATAAATCCTTTTTGTCAGTCTCCTTTTATTCGTTCTTTCAACTTGCCCAAACCATCTAAGCATACCTTTCTCAATTTTAGTCACTGCATCTTCTTTTATACCACAACGTTCTCTTATCACACTATTTCTTACTTTGTCACTCAGTTTCAATCCATTCATACATCTCGATGCTCTCATCTCTACAGCGTTTATTTTACTTTTATGCTTACAGTTTTTTTATTGTTAGAAATAAAAACAAACCATTTTTTAGAGTGGAACAGGTTTCGAAATCTTGTGTCGGGTTGAGCATAAGATGCCGCACACAGTTTTGGACATAATTTTAAGAAATATCTAAACTTGATAAGTTGTTAAATTTGCACATGAAAGCAAATTACGCATTGCAACCTTCAAAAACAGTATAAAAGAGTAATTGTTGATTTTCTTGCGGTTCTCAATGGAATTAACTTACCGAACCGGTGTTGACTTGTTACCAGTGGAAGACTACTGATGATTCAAAGCTTTTTGAGCCAAATAGTACTAAGAATGTTTTCATTTTTTTGGTTTTGAAAGGAAGAAAGCTCTCACGTATGCTTTTAATAGCGCTGTACTTTTTTATACTGTAAGTAAGTAGCAGCCCATTAACGTCCCACTGCTGGGCACAGGCCTCCTCACTCCGAGGAGCGAGGGTTTTTAGAGCATAGACCCACCACGCTGCTCCACTGCGGATTGGCAGGCATAGTACACAAGTGCACTCTCTATTCCTTCACTCTCATAGTCCGATGTGACGGGAATCCGACACGACCGGAGAGAGATCAGGCGCAGGACCGACGGCTTAACGTGCTCTCCGAGGCACGGGGGTGGATCACACCGCCAACTTCCCAACTTCGGGCAAATATTGAGAAAATCTTAATAGAAAACTCAATATTGATTTTTGAATTGGCCCGACCCGGGACTCGAACCCAGGACCTCATGTCTGTAGTCGAACATGCTAACCACTAGACCAATGAGGCAGTCAGCCAGCCGAGCCAGTTTATACTGTACTGTACTTTAATAAAATTATACTTGAGGTAGCCTATAATAATATAAGGTGTCATTACTACAAATTTGTTGGATGAATTCCATTATCTTCATAAGTATTTTCCTCCTTTATAAGAGAAAATGTTTTCAGACCCACCACCCTGCTCCACTATGAATTGACAGTCTACACATCCTAGAATTTCTCCCAGGATATACAGGCTTCCTCATTATATTTTCCGCCACCGAAGAAACAAAAATTAGGCATATAGAATTTACAAACAAAATAGTAGCGTCTGTCTAGAGCAGTGGATCCCAAATTAATCCAGTTGGACCCCCAGGCGTGAGAAAGAAATGGGGGTGGGCAATTAATAGACAGGGATCTACGAAAATTGGTCTATTTTTGATGGAATGATTCGGGAATATGGTATTATTGAACCTGCAGAGGGTCCACCGGAACCATTTAAATTTTGAAAGGGGTCTATGAGATAAAAAAGTACAATTTTTAAGTCTTGTTTTTATTTACATAAATGTAAAACTTTAGATTTTTGATATTTAGAGGGAGGGAAAAAGGAAGATACGTTAGGAATTTAAGTGTCATTAAAATATTAAAAAGTGTCGAAAATTAATACAAATAATTTATTGAAATCTCAAATAATGAATTGTAAATAAAAATGCCACGTGTTGAATTTAAAATTTAGAAAAGAGAATTTATAAAATATATTAAACGCCACATGTTATTTGTAAATATTAAAACTACGTAACCTTCTAACGAATTAGTATAAAAAACGCTGTACATCTTCGTAACGCTAATCACGCGTTTCATCCGTAATAAAATTTACCCTCATGCGCCTGAAGAAGCTTCACTTTAAAATTTAGTTGAAATGAAACATTGCAATTTTTAATTATCGCAGTTTATAATTATTTTTTGTTACTATAAATATTATACCGTTTTTAAATCAATAATTATATACCGATGGGATAGAACATAAGAAGCAGCCCTTTTAACGTCCCACTGCTGGGCACAGGCCTCCTCACTCTAAGGAGTGAGGATTTTTAGAGCATAGACCCACCACGCTGCTCCACTGCGAATTGGCAAGTATAATACACAAGTGTACTATTCCTTGACTCTCTTAGTCCGATGTGACGGGAATCCGACAAGACCGGAGAGAGATCAGGCGCAGGACAGACGGCTTAACGTGCTCTCCGTGGCACGGGGGTGGCTCCACCGCCAACTTCCCAATTCCGGGCAAATAATGAGAAAATTTTAATAGCAAACTCAATATTGATTTCTGATTTGGCACAACCCGGGACTCCAACCCAGGACCTCATGTCTGTAGTCGAACATACTAACCACTAGACCAATGACGGATAGAACATAGCGATTCAAAAATACTTATATATATTGGTTATCATTATTTGTTAATAATAGAAACTTTCTAACTAGTAGTTTAGCATCATTGCTTGTTTGAGCTTTAAAGCTTTTGAGCGAATGAGCAATCCTATGCCCAACAGTGGAACCTGTATACGTTCATATTTAAGTAATAAAACATTTATACTAAAAAGAAAATTAATTATATCGTAGCAGTTGTCTGGGAAAAGTTAGGTTTGCGTTGCGAGGCCAATATGCAAATGTGAACTTTCCCTCTTTCATGTCGGAGAAGCGAAAAGCGCTGCACTTGGCCGATTTACGACCCTCCCGAGCTTTTCTATTGAAATTCACGAGCATTACTGTATGCCGAGATTAGTTTACTTTTACTAATGCAAATAAACTATGTGGGGGTAAGCTAAATGACAAGCTATTAACATCCTTTTACTCGTTGTTTCTCCGTGAATCCACACTCGTACTCATCCGGGGCACCCGAATAGAACTTAAATAAAAAATGTAAGGTGAGGTTCTGGCAACCTTTTAACGTCCCACTGCTGGACACAGGCATTGCCAGTCATAAAACAGAGAATCTTAGAGCGTTGTTACGATGTTTTCCATCACCGAAAATGATAAAAAACTTAGTGGTGCCTGCCCAGGATTCGAATTTGTGACTTTTCACAACAGTCCACCTATCCAGTGATCACGGCTCTTCTGTAAATCATACTCGTATATTAATTAAAAAATATCTTAAGTTGATTGAAATTGTATTATGAAAATGGATGCCCACCTGAGTTTGTACGGGTTCTTCACTATATTTTACATTCGAAGTCTTTCTCTTTTATCATCATTGATTTATTTGTTATACGCCAAACTTACAAATAAATCTAAACTTATATTTACTAGTGGCTAAACAAAAGGCGGTCTTATCGATTTATAACGATCTCTTCAAGATAAACTAAAGAACAAAGAAAGACGGTAACCATGAAAAAGTCAGCGGTATACGATGAGATAAGTAACCGTTTTATTCTACTTATACGTTATAGTCAAGACTATCTACCTTTACAAGATTAATAAGCGATATATAAACCACATACAATATATAAAAACAGTTATACAAACTATTATAATTATAATATATGTGCTATATTAATTTAAACTAATAAAGTGGTTCTCATTTGGAGGCTAGCGTGAATTAATGAGTTTTAATTATATTATTTTCAAATAAACTATATCAATCATACATTGGAAATAGTATATCAGAAAATGACTGTATTTTACAATTCAAAAGTGCTTTAAATGTTTACTGGAATAAAAAAGTTTTGATTAGATTTGACAGTGGACAATCTTTCGTATAGATATCAATTAAATTGTTTCCGTCGAAGCATTATTCAAGAAATGACTATAAAAATAACAATCCCAAACTCTAATAGATTTTTAATGAAATAATTATCATTTGTAGTATATTAAAGTGATCAAGATGTGGAAAACTTCATTCCTATTGACACCGACTGAATTGCTTCCGAACAATTCGTGTTAAATTTATTTATACCTGATTTTAAGTAAATTATAAACGTTAAAATTTAAACGGAAACGTTCGTAGAGTTTTATAGTTAAAGAATTTATTTGTTGTGTACAAAAAAACGACAGGAAATTGAGTAGACGCTATCAAGTTGAGTTAAATTTCTTTTGGATTAATTTCATCTGAATAACTGTAACAATTAGCATAAACTCTAATCACAATTGAATAAGATTTATACATGTTTGTAGTGGGTGAGAAAATGTAAAAGAAAGTGATTTTTCTCTTTGTTATCCATCAGAAACTGAAAAGAAACGATCAAGTTCAATAAAACTTATCTAGAACAGATTTGAACTTGTATGTGAATTTTTGTAAACATACCTACTTTGTTTGTCCAGAACTATATTTGCTAGATTTATAACATATTTAACCTATAAGAAAGCTACCGATTTATTAAACTTCAAATTCTTTTGTATATACATACAAGGAGACCGCTTCCGAAAACGAAGACAGGCGATAGTACCATTGACACATTTGATGATGGGACGAAAAAAATGCTGATAAAAAAATCGTATTTTTAAAACGTTTTATTAAAAATACATAGTTTCATAAATAATACATTACAAAAAAAACCAGCAATGAAACACAAAATCGAAAACAGCTGATGCTTGAATGCACGGGTTAAAGCCCGGGCACGAAGAGGCACGGTAGAGCGTTCTTTTATCAGTTCGTTGACTCCTGCGTTGATTCATTAGCTATTTTTAATTTTGTGTTTCATTGCTGGTTTTTTTTTAAATATAGTAATGCATTATGTGTGTTGTTATCGAATACTATTCAATAAATAAATAAATTCGAAAAGCTACGTAAGATCTTTCCTCCAATATCCCTCAGTGCCAGAAGACCAAAGTCTTCGAACAGTGCGTGTTGCCAGTGATCACCTACGTTTCGGAAACATGGTCGCTGACGTAATTCGAAAGCTCAAAGTCACACAGCGTGCGATGGAGAGGGCTATGCTTGGAGTTTCTCTACGCGATCAAATCAGAAATGAGGAGATCCGTAGAAGAACCAAAGTCACCGACATAGCCCTAAGAATCACGAAGTTGAAGTGGCTTTGGGCGGGGCACATAGTCCCACACCGGACAACGCAGTGTAGAAAGACCGCCCACAAGGTAGACCGACGATATAAGGAAGGTCGCCGATAGCCGCTGGAGTCAGGCGGCACAAGATCGGACACAGTGAGCAACATTAAGTGAGACCTATCTTCAGCAGTGGACGTCCATCGATTGAAGTCAGTGAGTGAAATAATATTGAGTTAATTTAACCACACACTCTATCAGAGGTTATTGGCCCACTTGCATTTTGAAAGGTTTCCTTTTGGGATGTAATTCCAGAGCTTATTGGTTGTTATGCAAATTGCTTACAACATTTACTTTTTCCGCTAAGTGATGAATATATATATCACTGTAAAGGTATAACTATAAAAAATTAAATTTTAAAAAATATTCATTTTCATTTGAATTTCGGTAACTTTAATGTACCTAAAGCCCAAAAAGTTATCTGAGTATTTAGAGCTTAGACCCACCCCACAGTAGAACAGCTTGGTGGATCGATGTTCTAAAAACCCACTCTCCTAGGAATGAGAAGGTCTGTACCCACTTTTATGGCTGGTTAATCTTGATTGATTACCACTAATTTCGGAATATAACATGGTGAATAAATGATGACTGTCGTTGGACGGTCAATTTTTTTTTTATTAAATTACCTTTTTGGTATACATATCGTGTAAAAAACAAAAACACAATTCTTATGTGCTTGTGTATGTCACTGAAATCCTCCTGAACGGCTGGATCGATTTTGTTGAAATTGTTTTGTGTGTCTTCAAATGGATTAGAGAATGGTTTACATTGACAATTCGATCCGATAAATAACGCATTTACGTATATCACATGATCATGAACAACGCGTATGACACCGTCGGGAACAGCTTGCCTTTATACATATGCCATTAAACTAATCGAAACAGCTGGACCGATTTTGTTAATTTTTTCGTTTGTGCTCATGTGGATACTAGAATAGTTAAGACTGACAATTAAATCCGGGATTCCCTATATTTCCAAGGCATTGGGTACTACGCGCCTAACTACTTATCTTATACCAAAAATACCGGGAAAAGCTTATAATTAAATGAAAGGTAAGGTAAGTAACAGTCCATTAACGTCCCACTGCAGGGCAAAGGCCTCCTCACTCATATGAGAGAAGGTTATTAGAGCATAGACCCACCACATGCTGCTCCACTGCGGAGTGGCAGGCATAGTATACAAGTGCACTCTCTATTCCTTCACTCTCATAGTCATAGATCCAACACGATCGGAGAGAGATCAGGCGCAGCACCGACGGCTTAACATGCTCTCAGAGGCACGGGGGTGCATCACACCGCATTTTTCCCAACTTCGGGCAAATATTGAGAAAATCTTAATAGAAATCTTAACAGGCGGTCTTATCGCTATTGAGCGATAAGACCGCCTGTTATACTTTCTTTCTCTATTTAGTTAAGTTTATTGTAATATATTACTTTTAAGGTGCAATAAACTGTATAAATATTTGGTTTTGTTTGTATTCTTTTAAAATTGATGTGTTAAATAGTTAATCAAGACAGAAATACACTTAGTTTCTGATTGCACTGCAGATGTGGATCTCTTAAGTGCCTTGGGACCAAGACGCTCGTATCTCAGGTTCATATCAGCTATTCGGTTTCTACATCCAAGTACGTACGAGTAATTAACGTGATTGCAGCGTCGTATGTACCGTAACTGAGCCGTAGGCCCTCGGCTAAGATACGATGGCTACGTTTATACTGCGTCGGGTGTATCAAAGCAATCTGCCGGTTGAATCCGAGGCGCAATTCGGGCTCCTTGCGCATATTGCATGCACGTACCAATGAAGTTTGCTTTGTAGGCGGTAATCTGTGGGGGTGTATCGGCCAGGGGTGGTGGGTGGCGGGTTATGTACACACGAGCCCGAGGCGTCGAGGTAGGCAAATGGCCGGCGAGGCGGGCGCGTAGGCCGAGATCTCGAGCGATATCGATCCGCGGCCGGCCCGACGCCCGCGGCCGATCGTCGCCACGGACACTACTCGCGGCGGGAGGGTGGCGCCGCGTGACAAAAACACTCCTTTGTTTGGACACACGACCGCCGACTCCATCGCTAGCCGGATTCAGACTTGCAAAAACTACCAACAGACCTACGCTGCCTTCCCACCTCAAAAAAAATCCATCTAAAAATCACTTAAAAAGACCCAAGGACAAAACCAAAGTTATATATCACTTTCCTACCATTAATCCTGTTAAAATGACATTGCTTTTAATCAAATATACATATGTAGATGTATGAATTTAATATATGAGAATCTACAATAGTAATAAATAATAATGTCGATGTCGATTAAAAATGAAAGAATAATAAGGCATCACTAAAAGAGTCGCGACCGCGCGGCGTCGGCAGGGTGGTGCAAATCACTCGCGCGGACTGCCGTTCTTTTAAGTGTACTCCCTCTCGTGATGTGAATCAACGTAATCTTTTTCCTTTATTTATCAATATTCTGCAGCTAAATATCTCACCGTGAAAACCATAATGAATAGGCACGTGAATTCTCGTAAAAGAAATTTCCAAAACTAATCTAGTGCATAACTTCCCTCTGAATAGGATGATAAGGTCATACAGCGAACTTGTCAAAAAAATAATGCAATAGATGTTTCTCGTGATTCTAAAGCTGCATTTAAAAGAAAACTATCTTCGTTACCTAGCCTATAAGCCCAATTTTCAATTTCAATAATTGTATGTTTACTGTTCACAGTATTATTTTCTCTTTAACTATTAGATTATAATTTTTATATTTATGTAAATTACGTTGTTGCTAAAGTTGTGTCCATGTAGTTTTACGTATGATTGAGATGCCATTATGCAAAAAACTGTGAATGAAGTTTGTCAATGTATGTAATGTGTATATTTTTGGTGTTCAATAAATAAAAAAAAAGATGTAGGTTGCAAACTTATATAGGCACTACCTATTAAGTTTTATATACCTATTAAAAGTTTTCTATTGTGAATCTATGAATTAGTCAAGAATTTTACAGTTAGGTATGATTAATTACAAGGTGTAACTTATTTATTTATGTAAGTATAATTTATTAAAAACAATCCTTTTCTAATAGTATTCGAGAGGTTCAATTCCGGATGGAACAAATTTAGATAACTGCATGTTTGTTTGAATCTGGACAGGCGAGAGGCTTCGGCCGTGACTAGCTACCAACCTACCAGCAAAGCCGTGCTGTCAAGCAAGACATTTGTGTTCCGGTACGATGCTATGTAGAAACCTTAGTAAATTATTTCTTACCAGATCGGCGCTCTTCACCTTAGATTGTATCATCACTTGGCAGGTGAATATTACAGTCAGGCGCTTACATATTGAAAATAATGAATACATCAACATATTATTTGAAAATGCTTATAAATAGATTCCAATATGTTTTTACAATCCCAAACCTTTTTTAAAATCTAGAACAATTTCAGCATAAAATTGTATTTCAGTATAAAATTGTAACAAAGCTAACTTGTATACGATTTGGCGCAAGCCGTTAGTGTATTTTGTATTGTTTTTAAATAAATAAATAAATAAACAAGTCAAATATCAAGCTTAGGTTATTATTTAAATTTTACATATATAATTATCTATGGAAAGATTATTAATTTATAAAATCTTTTATTGATTATAAAACATATTTTATTTTTAGTCTGTTTGAAATCGGCTGGCGCTGTTAGCGCTGGGTTAGAGTGAGAGAAAGGAAACTCAGATGGACTGGCGCCATAATGTGTTACGTAACGAAACTGTTTATCCTCCTATAAGAAGTTATTACTTCAAAAAGTGTGATTACTTAACAAACTTTCAATAAATTTTCGTAATTTAACCCAAAAACTGCTCAGCAATACCCCCACTAATAGAATAAAGTAGCCTTTAATTTCTATTACTTACAATTTAGCTTATTTTAAACAATTTGATTTACTCTTGTTATATATAGACGCTTTTGCAGCCTAGACCTCCCCTAAACATTTCCAAGTCTTTCTCTAGTCCTTTACATCCAATTCGTTCGTTCCTTCCTATTCTTCTCCTAAAGTCTCTTGACAGCCATTCGGTCAGACACTTGATCCATCTATTATTACTTTAGCGAATATGTCCCGCCCAGTACTATTTTAGAAGTCTTATACTTTTTATAACATCAACTATTTTTGTTTTGTTTATTATAATATACTCCCACTAATCCAGCTTAACACCTATACAACAAATCGTCACTGTAACAAGTTGCGTTATATCGTGGATGCACTTTATGCCAAAATATACAAACATCGACGGTCGATGCTAAAATGTCGCAGCGCATTCAACTAGAGACGATGCAAAGATTCGCATGAGTGGCATTTCAGCGTCGCCCGCGGCATTGACCCCACCTTCTGCACCGGGAAAATCGATACTCGCGATACTTCGGTATCGATATCGCCGTGGAACGCACATCCCTGATGCGGCGAGCGTCTTGTTCGAAATTCGAATAACGCTTGGTCAAGCGCAACTCAAAGCGTGGAACGTGGCCCGCTCTAATTTGTGCTCGCAATACCGGGCCCGTATTCTCCGAGCTACGGAATATCTTATGTGTTTTGCTCTATGTAGCTTTCTATGTACACATTACTCTGTGCTTATGTTCGGTAGTAACAACATACACACAGATTATGTATGAAAGTTCTCAAATTAAAAACGAAGCTGTATGGTCTTTAAACCGTTGGACATCCCATCAAAGAGATAAATAATAAAAAAACCATGTACTTACACTTTATTTTCATTGTATTTTATGTTTAAGCGCTAAGACCGGATATTGTGCGACGCTATTAATTTAGTTTGTTTCCTTTTATGTTTTTCTTCTTTTTAAGTATAGGGCAATAAAAAAAAAGAATTGTTATTATACACATGTATAGATTAATATATCAACAATACATATGTTTTCGTAGTAGCTTTCTACATAGACACTAAACCGTGCTCGTGTTCTAGTATGTATATATTTTACTGTATGTATAAAATTCTTTTCCAATATATTTAAATCAAACAAAATAGAATTGAGATTCAATTAAAATGACATCAATTAAAATTTTCAAACTTAATAAGTGACTGGCTAAGGTCTTAAAACCTTTATCTTTCCCGTGAAAATATTAAATGAAATTTTTAAAAAAAATATTCATTTTGAAGTATTTCTTGTGTTTCTATAATGAAATTAAAAAAAAACTATTAAAACATATACAAATACAATTGAGCTGCGAAGTAACTTACTTATGTATTTTGGTGTATGTAGCTTTCTACGAAGACAATACACTGTGCTCGTGTTCTGTACTAACTACTCTGTGTATTTGAAGTTAGTATACCTATGAAAGTTGTTTCAAGTGCATGGTTTGGTTTCCATGAATATTTAAAGCCTTATAATAACATATTAAACATATATTAAAACGCCACAGTGATAATTTTTAATTGTTTTAGTATCTACATTGGGTTTCCTTGTGAGAAACGTAAATAAAATAATATAAGGTTTCGTCAAAGACGCAACCGCATAAACTAAAACACCGAACACCACTTAAACTTTCAATAGTCAGCAAATCGTACTTCGTAAACAACAAGAGAAAAACTAAGAACAAGTGGGAATTGGGGACTGCGGGGGTGGGGGGGAGAGGTAAGGGGGGGTTGAAAAAAGAAAACGGCCGGCGAAAGTGTTGAAAAGTTTTCAGCGAAAAGTGAAAGCCGTAAGTCGCGAAAGTTTGCGGCAACCGACTTTGTTTTCGCACAACTTCGTATTCAATTTCTAGGCTAAGGGTGGGACCTCCGTGCGCCTCCCTCCCTCTGCCACCCGACGCAACAATGAACCGTTTATGATTCAGTTCGAAAAACAATCCTTGTTCCTCGTTTGCTTTTGTGAACTGGAAAGAATAATTCGTGTTCGACGAAACATTATAAATTCAATAACTCGTCATTTAAAATTTAAATGTAGCTTTACCTTTGTGCACACATAATATTATATGTAATATATTAATATGTGAAGCAAAAACTTTCTATTACTACTTACTCACAAAATTTATTGTGAATTGGTAAATTTTAAGTTTCCCACACTTATCTATATACTAGCTGACCCCGCAAATGTTGTTTTACTATATAATTACTATTATCGCTATTAAAAAAAAAGGGGTTGGTGATAGCAAGGTGAAAATTTAGGGTTGTATGTATTTTTGTATGTTGTATCACAAAAAAATAAAAACAAAAAATTTCGTCCAAAAATTAAAAATAAAAATTTAAGGGTTAACAACCCTTATCACTTAGGGGTATGAAAAATAGATAGTAGCCGATTGTCAGACCTACTGAATACGCATATAAAATTTGGTACAAATCGGTAAAGCCGTTTCGGAGGAGTACGGTAACTAACATTGTGACAGGGAAATTTTATATATTAGATGTATAAGAGATATCCAGGTATGTATTGATTCATCACGATATCTCTGAAACCATAAAGCGTAGAGACTTGAAATTTGGTAGGAATATCCCTTTTGACGAGTAAAGGTCAGCTAAGAACGGATTTTGCGACATTCCACCCGCAAGAGGGATTGCGGGGGGTATACGTATGTTTCTTATTTGTAAAACAATTTGCCTAAATTAATGAAAATGCCATTCTAAAACACTCCACGCAGATGAAGTCGTGTTCGGCTAGTAGTTTATATAGAGAAGAATTGCACATCTTCTCGCTAAGTTTTTTTAGTTATGCAAAAAAAAATTACATTACAGACTACCTACTACTATACGCACACACGCATATATAGCACATAAGCTTATTTGTTAAACGCTAGCAAATATGTCAAACGCCATAAGGTTACATTAAAAAAGTTTATATTGTCAAAAGCACTAAGGAGGTTATATTAGAAAAATTACTACGATGGTACAGTATTTTTTTACTTTCTGATGTTCTGACTATATCAAAACAACAAAATTACTATCGAAATCGGTGAAGGACTGGAAATAGGCACTCATTTTTATCTATATAGCTTAATGCAACAATATTTTTTGAGTTTGGTCTACGATAAACCGGTAATCGCTTTATTATATATTTTTATAATTTTCAAACTTACAATTTCAATTAATTATGGTCGAACTTCGTCTACGGTGCAACAACAAATATATAATAATTGTATGTCTATTTATCTACACACACCACATACCGACTCCTTTCTATGACGGTCTCCCAGACGCCAGAATTCGCTAATGAGCGATACGACCGTCCAATTGCATACTAAAAGTATCTAATATTTAATATAAGTACATTTCTTTGTATTGTAGTGTTCAATAAATCATATTGTCTATCTATTTATAGATCCGTTTGAATTTAAACTTCAGTAGGAAAATCAATAGTTACGCGTTACGCGAAGTACGTGTGTTTGAACATGTATAAGTGTGTGTAGACTTCTCATTTGATTGAGTCACGTTTTACTAACGACTATACATACATACATAGCATCACGCCTCATTCTCATAGGAGTAGGCAGAGACCACGTCCTTCCACTTGCCACGATCCTTGCATGTCTCCTTCGCTTGTTTCATTCTCATTAAACCTTTCATACAAGTTCGTCGGTTCAGAATACTCTTGACCTACCCCTTTTTAAAATGGCCTGGATTTGCTCCAGGAACGTTCGTCTTCCTCTTCCAACTTTCCCATTCACTCTTGACTCATAAATCCTTTTTGTCAGTCTTCTTTCACTTATTCACTCTACGTGTCCAAACCATCTAAGCATACCTTTCTCAACTTTAGTCACTACATCTTCTTTTATACCACAACGTTCTCTTATCACACTATTACTTACTTTGTCACAAAGTTTCAATCCACTCATAATTCTCAACGCTCTCATCTCTACCGCATTTATTTTACTTTTGTGCTCCTTCTGCCATACCCAACTTTCTCTACCATACATAAGTGCTGGCACCAACACTCCTCCATGCACAGTTAGTCTGGCCCTTTGAGATGTCCTCTGGTTATTTATAACGGCTATATTGTAAACGAGATTGTTTTTCAACCTCATCTAACTGTTTATTAACTGTAAACCCGTTAAAAATCAGGGGTATATTCGTACCATGCGATTAAAAGAATACTTCAAGGAAAACATCCTAATTCATAGCCTGAATATAGAGAATTATTAATAGGTATACAAAATTCTCATCAATATAACTGTAACATTGCATTGCTTTTAGAAATAAATGAAATACCCATGTATCTACCCTAAACAACAACTAAATACATTTATTTTCTCATTAACGCTATCTAGCGTGGAGTGGTTGTACTATTAAGCAAATTTGAGCCTTTAGGTAAAAGGTAGCTTACATTTATTTAGATTCCCGCAATCGTTATAATCGTATATGTAACAATTTTAAAATTAAAATATTCAGACCTTGTATAGTTACTATCAGGGTCTTCCTTGAAATTAATGGTTTTGGAAATACAAAACGACAATAGACTGAAAATTTTTATGAAATATTTATTGTTATGTTGATGCCTCGCTGGCACAGTGGTGCCTGGCCTTGCTAGCAGAGGCCCCAGGTTCGATTGGGTCGTAGTCTGGTCTGGTAGGAGGCTTCGGACCTGGCTAGTTACCATGCTACCAGCATAGATGTACCGCCAAACAAAGAGCTAAAGAGCTCTCTTTGTTCCGGTACAATGCTGTGTAGAAACCGTAAAGGGTATATCGCCTCTTATCCAGATTAGCGTATTTCCATCCTAAACTGTATCATCACTTACCATCAGGTCACAGTCAAGCGCTAAAACTGCAATAAAAAAATGCGTGCGTACAAAGTGCACAAGTCAGAAGTGAAACTTCTTTGGGAAACAAATTTTTATGTCTTGTTTATATTTATGTATATCTAAAACTTTAGATTTCCGCGATTGAGAGGGGGGGAAAACGTTAGGAGTTTAATTATCATTAAAATATTCAGTGTCGAAAATTAATACAAATAATTTATTGAAATCTCAAATGACGAATTGCAAATAAAAATGCCACGTGTTTTTTGTCATTATTTATATAAATTGTTAATTAAATTTTGTTTTTTAATTAAATAGGAAAGTAATAAGTACTTTTAAAAATAAAATGTAATAATATCTTGTTGCAATAATATCCTGCATTATATCTTTTAACTATAATTATTTGAAAAATATTAATACGCTATGTTTACGCCCTGACGGTGCTTTACTTGAAAGCAATAAATAAATAAAAAATTATGAAATGACGAGTGGCAAATTAAAGTACCACATGTTAATTGTAAATATTAAAATTACCTAACCTTCAAACGAAATAGCATAAAAAAACGCTGCACTTCTTCGTGACGCTAATCTCGCGTTTCATCCGTAAACATTTTACCAATCTTTTTTACCATCTAAGTAATCCTTCAAATATAATATGTTTTATCAATTAGAATTAAATGGTAACATAAAGCTTTCTTTTATTAAACAAGTATACTTAAAATTGAATAATCGACGCTGAACGTTTAACGAATTTCCATTGGGTTAAATGTTAACATAATGGAAATACGTTAGTATTGTTATAGTAGACAATTCTTTAATTTAAAGTATACATATATAGAGAAAATGTTCCTATTTAACACTATGGAAATTAGTTAAATTTCAATTATACATGTGCGGAGAAAAATGTTGCCATTTAACACTATGGAAATTTCTTAAACATTCAGCGGCGATTATTCAATCTTAAATATACATATGTAAAATGTTGCCATCTAACGCAATGGAAATTCGTTAAAATGGAGGGATTGTTTAAAGTATACTTATGAAGATAGAAAATATTGCCATTTAACACTGGAAATTAGTTTAATTCAATTATACATGTAAAAAGAAAAACATTGCTATTTAACCCAATGGAAATTCGTTACACATTCAGCGACGATTATTAAATTTTAGGTACACATATCTAAAGAAAAAATGTTGCCATTTAACACAATGGAAATTAGTTTTATTTTAGTTATACACGTATAGAGAAAAGATTTGAATTTATTCAGTGATTTCTAGAGAACTTCTTCTGGGAGTAAAGATAATGTTGATATATTATTTATTTATTTTCAGCCGGAGAGAATAATGTCGCCGTATACAGCTATAATACGTCGCAGCGGAAATCCCTTTGAACTTGCACACGTGCTGGTATCTTGGTTAGCTGGAGCTGGATACGATGCCTACGTAGTGGTAGGATGTGCAAAACGGGACGTCTGTATGGCAGTACGATATAGAACCGTTTGTCCTGAAGTACCTGATGAAACTGAGGTAAATTTATGAAGAACGTATATCTAAACATTTGTGTTTTTGCATGTATGTTTGTAACGTTTTCACACAAAAACTACTGGACCGATTTCAAAAATTTTTTCATCATTGGAAAGCTCAATTTTCACGGTGCGACTTAACTTTATAACTTTCTCAAAAAAATTCGGGATCCCTAATAAAAATACATTAATTTAACCTAAGGTGTGAAAAAATTGGTCACAAAAAATCAGTCATCGCGTGTGCTGGGGAAACTATTAATGATAGAACAAAAAATTGTTTTACAATATAATAAAAGGTATTATTGTCCACAAAAAAGTCAATAATACTATATCTCCAACTGCTGTAGTTATGCCGCTATAACCGCTTTTCTACATTTTAAAAGTTAATAAAAGTGCCGTCAATAATCAAACCATATTATTCACAACTCTACATGCTTATCCTTTAAAAACCCTTTCCCTTATGAGTGAGCAGGCCTGCGCCCAGCTGTGGGACGTTAATATACATAGATACAAAGAAATAATGTCGGGAATTTAATAATGACAAATGAAAATATGACTGTTAATCGAAAACCACGATAAAAGGAACGTGCGATTGAAGTTAAATCGTTCTTTATACAGTGGTCAACCAATTTTAATGAAATTATAAAAATTTGAAAGGCTTTTGTCTATAGCCTTGTTACGGCAGCAATTTGATTGGTAAAACAATGATTAATACACAAATATTTTCTTAGTACTCAAACAAAGAATTCGTTAAATAGAACCCAGATGTTTTAATATAGTTTATTATTATAATATTACTATTTAAAAACTACACAAAACATCAGGTCGTTGAAGAGCCTCCACCACCGACCGAAGAACCAAGATACCGCCTCGTTCCACTTCCAGATCTAACATCAAAGTATTGCAAGGAAATGGATCAGAAGGATGCAGACAGGAGGCAAAAAGAATTGGATAAAATTGAAAATGAAAGACTTCGAAAAATTGCGGTATGTTAAATGTTTTTATTTATAATAATATCCATCATTCTTATCATTAATTGCAAAAATGCGGGCTAGAAACTAAAAAAGTGCGTGCGTACAAAGTACACATATCAGAAGTGAAACTTCTTTGGCAAACTAATTTTTAAGTCTTGTTTATATTTATACTAATCCAAATCTAGATTTCCGAGATTTAAAAGGAGGGAAAAGGAAGATATGTTAGGAAGTTAATGTATTTAATTTTCATTAAAATATTTAAAATGTCGGAAATTAATACAAATAATTTGTTTAAATCTCAAATGACGTGTTAATCAAAATGCCACGTGTTTTTTGTCAAGATTAGGAATCATTACTTAAGTTTTGCTTTTGAATTTGAAAAATAGTATGTTAAATGATTAAATAACGAGTGGCAAATTAAAATGCCACATGATATTTGTAAATATTAAAACTATCCAACCTTCAAACGAATTCGCATAAAAAACGCTACACATCTTCGTGACGCTAATTTTTCTGGTAAACGAAACGTCACTTGTGGGTGTGCAATAAAAATAATATTTAATACAATATATAAACAGAAATAAAACAAGAAAAGAGAAAAAAATATAATCAATAAAGAAATGGAACGTCATAGATAGAAACTAGAACTTAAAAATAAACATTATAAAGTTATATATATAATTTAGGTTTTGATAACATAGCTAATAGTTGAAAGAAAACTAAAGATTGCAAAGCAGTTGATGATGACAGTATTTACCCACTTTACCCCCCTGGACTTCCAATCACATGAAAATTCTTTGATCGCCTCCTTCGCTGATCTAAACAGTTCAGCTGTAGTTGATGGATTACGATCTGTATTCCACCAAATACAGCTGAACTCTGCGACAAATAGAACATATGTTCCAGCAACTTGAAAGTCCTCCTCCAGACGATATTGACGGCTGGCGTACCCACGCCTGGGTGTTGGTCCTACCAGGGTTCAAGCGAATAGAAGCACCTTTCTTCATTGAACCCAGTGAAGGAAATCCATACCCGCTAAACGCACCACGATATCAACAGCTGGACAGCGTTTATAATAACGAGAATTACTATGTAAGTATTAGTTTTTAATTGTTTCGATGGCCAAATTGTTAATTTGAATATCTCATTAAGTTAAAGCATTCTGGCTACTCAAAAATTGGCAGTGGATGGTTCAAATTACATCATCATGATCATCTCACTTCGTAAAAAAACTGTACAATATGCTATATAATATGAAACATAACTACTTTACTTTGTCCTATATTCGCAATAAAAATGTTAACAAAAAAAGAACCGCCTTCTATACAAAATATTCTAAACAAATAAATATGCTCTAAAAAGTAAAATAAATAACGGATTCTTTTTTAGAGTTCTCCTAAGTAAAATGAAACGAACCCGCAATCTTGAATGTAGCAGGTCGGTTACTTTGCCACCTCGCTTCTACGAGTCTTTTATCGTGTCCAACGCTAATACGCAAAAGGCCCCCCCCCCCCCCATCCTCCTACTCGGGTATCACAGCTTCGCATATAATACACCTTAAGTAAAAATTGCAATGCAGTAACAAACGTAAAATCATTCCAATTTGATTACAGTCAGTTAGATATTATGCCATAAATCGCACCCTTACTGTAAAACGTTGAGGAGTGAGAGATTGATCATCATATTTAACTACGACAATTACTTGACCGTTTCGTGGTGACTTAAATATTCGGATAGCCTATAAAAGATTCGGCCGAATATCGTTAGTTTGCTCCTAGGAATTGAAGAGTTACGTTACTTTGGTATGGATCCCATGACCAAAGTTGATCAAACAACCCTTGAAATACATCCTTTTCACAATAAAACGAGTCATCGAAATCGGTTGGCGTGATATTGAGTTATTCGTCCGTTTGTCGCGCATATTCTTAATGCAAATTTAAGACTTATATGGTTTTCTCATGGAAGCCATCAACAGAACTGGACCAAAAATGAGAGCACACGGAAAGCAGCACTTTTTATATAGAGACAGAATCATCAACATCGGTTTACCCGGTCGAAAGTTATGAGGTAATATATCACTGCATATAAAAGTGCTGCACTTTCCATAACTCAAAAGCTTTCGTTCTTTTAATTCGTCTGCCTACTTGGGTGACGTGCAGAAGTTTACCAACTTCAGGATTCACATAATGTTGAATTCTTTGGTGGTGAGCTTTGGCAATCTTTTCGATAGACACATAGCGGAAAGTTGTGGTATAATCCCACTCAATACCTACAATATGAAGTACACAGCGTGTTGATAGCAGTTTCCACATCAAGTTTCATCATCAAAGGAAATAGCCCTTTCTCAACACCCGACCACTGGTTTCTTATATTATCCAGGTCAATCTACAAAGTTGCGCTGAAGGTCTCGGCAGTTTAAACTATGACCTGGGTGATTTGACATGCTGGGAGCATCTGTTAGCTGGCGAGCCTTTCCATCGCAGGCAACTAGTGGGCGTGGACTTAGCAGACAAAAAGACAGCATTTGATACTGAAAAACATCTAGATGTACCCACCAGTTGGGTTGAAAAACTAGATCTCACTGCAGATGGTAAGGACATACGAGTATAGTCATGTAGAATCTAGTTAAAACTCAACGCTAAGTTGTCATATATTTATTTACTGAATCTTTTAAACAGTTTAACAGATTTTAATACAGTTTTCAGCAATAGATTTTTAAATATAATATGTACATGTTATAGTATGGAAAAACAGATAAATTCAAAGATTTTTTGATTAGCTAGTATATTTAAAAAAAAAGTATTCAATGAATAATTTTGTTTTTCAGACTTCGAACAGAGATATCCTGGTAGTCACAAAGTTATACATTACAAGAAGGTGTTAGTTGAGAAATTTTCTCCGTATTCTGAAAGGGATGGGGTTATTAAGAGAATCAAGATATTTGATGATTATGCACTCACTGTTCCACTGTTGACGTAAGTAACATATAAGCTAACACGTCGATCTTTAATTTGATATTTTTAAGTCTTTCTCTAATATCATCATCATCATTATTGCTATACTACCTGAATAAAGAATTGTTGACTTGTAGTAAGTCCATTTGTTTGAAAGCTGTATCTCCTTTTCTTTTTGCTGTGAAATGCATTTATGCAACCCGGAAAAAGTGAATGTTATAACTTCAACCAGGAGTGTGGGACTCTCTGCAGAATAGAATACTCACTAAAAGTCAGTAGAACCTTCTGCATCCTAAACTAAGGCACCAAAGCTTCAGCGGGGAGTTTCCTCTCTGCACGTTTCCTGACCTCCTCCGTTTTTGGGCAGGGGTGGCCTCTGTTGCAGCTTTCCTCACCCTCTGTAATATCTCCATCTGTGAGGTGATGTTCTTACAAGAGGAAGAGATTACCCGCTAACCATTCTCGCTGCTGCATTGCTGTTGCATTCTCTGTATAGATCCCATGGAAAAATAATTCATTATTTATCGATCTCGAATCCTCCTGAATATACACAAAATAAATAATTTAAGTTCATCCAGCCCTTTAAGAGGAATTCAGACACATACATACAGAAGAATTAAAATTATGAAAATGTATATAATTATAAATATTGGTCTGTTACCCAAAACCTCTTTCTAGGTACGAATGGTATAAAAACAGGGTCGACAAAATGGAGACAGTGAAGATAGACCACGTAAAACAGGAGATACGAGAAATTTTTGACGTCGGAAGGAGAGATCATCTTATAAGTAAGTTATAGAAGTGATAACTTCTTGTGGGAATGTTATCCGCTTCGTTACGTTACGGCGCCAGTCTATCTGGCTTTTCTTTCTATCACGCAAACAGCAGGCTCCTCCTCTCTCAATGTAACCCAGCGCTAACAGCGCTAGCTGTATTCTCATCAACTTTCGAACGAATACATCCACGGTAGACATTTTGTTGTCACGGTTGTCATTTTTGACATATTTAGGAGCTCCTACTATTATCTGAAGCCATTCGGTCTGCTGGATCTGCAACCTCCTCCCCTTAGTCCCTGAGCAGAACTAGCACTAGGCAAGAACTGACTTCGTTAGACTACTATAGAAAAAGGAGCATGGTGCGGAGCCACATCAATCTTAATTATCACACGTTGAAATTACAATTGTTATATTACATCTCATGTTTAAATTATTATATGTATAATTAGTGAAATGCTTAAGGTAACTAAGGAATTTAAACTGATTAATTCATCAGAACACACTTACTCAATGGATGCCCCATCAACATCCGTAGAAGGAGACCGTATAATGGAATTCAACTATTACGCGCGCCTCGACCATCTTACGAAACTCGTCTGCACACCGCTTACTTTTCATGAATATTATACCAACAGATCTGATAGGTGAGATGTATGTTTAACTGAATACTTCTTCATACTCGCTATACACTTTATTTTGTAGCTATTTAATGAGTCGGCTCTGTAAGGCAAAGCTTTGTAACGCACGTATTTGTAACGCTCGGTTTAGTCATTTTCGACTCTGTAACACTCGGCTTTGTAACGCACGTGTTTGTAACGTTCGGTTTGGTAATGTTCGGCTTTGTAATGCTCGGTTCTGTAACACTCGGCTTTGTAACGCACGTGTTTGTAAGGCTCGGTTTAATAATATTCGACTTTGTAACATTCGGCTTTGTAACACACGTGTTTGTAAGGCTCGGATTTGTAATATTCGACTTTGTAACGCACGTGTTTATGACACTCGGATTTGGAACGCTCGGCTTTGTAACGTTCGGTTTGGTAATGTTCGACTTTGTAATGCTCGGCTCTGTAACACTCGGCTTTATAACGCACGTGTTTGTAAGATTCCGATTTGTAACGCTCGACTTTGGCGCACGCGGCTTTCTAGCGCCCAAGTTTGTCACGCTGAGCTTTGTAACGCTCGGCTTTGTAATGCTAGGCTTTATAACGCACGGCTTAGTAACGCACGTGCTTGTAACGCTCGGTTTAGTAATGTTCGCCTTTATAATTCTAGAATTTGTGTCGCACGTGTTTATAACGTTCGGTTTGGTGATGTTCGACTTTGTAATGCTCGGCTCTGTAACACTCTGCTTTATAACGCACTTGTTGGTAAGATTGGGATTTTTTAACGCTCGGTTTTGTAACACGCGGCTTTGTAGCGCACAGGTTTGTAACGCTGAGCTTTGTAACGCTCGGCTTTGTAATGCTAGGCTTTGTAACGCACGGCTTAGTAACGCACGTGCTTGTAACGCTCGGTTTAGTAATGTTCGCCTTTGTAATTCTAGACTTTGTGTCGCACGTGTTTGTAACGTTCGGTTTGGTAATGTTCGACTTTGTAATGCTCGGCTCTGTAACACTCGGCTTTATAACGCACGTGTTTGTAAGATTCGGATATGTAACGCTCGGTTTTGTAACACGCGGCTTTGTAGCGCACACGTTTGTAACGCTGAGCTTTGTAACGCTCGGCTTTGTAACGCACGGCGTAGTAACGCACGTGCTTGTAACGATCGGTTTGGTAATGTTCGCCTTTGTAATTCTAGACTTTGTGTCGCACGTGTTTGTAACGTTCGGTTTGGTGATGTTCGACTTTGTAATGCTCGGCTCTGTAACACTCGGCTTTATAACGCACGTGTTTGTAAGATTCGGATTTGTAACGCTCGGTTTTGTAACACGCGGCTTAGTAGCGCACAGGTTTCTAACGCTGAGCTTTGTAACGCTCGGCTTTGTAATGCTAGGCTTTGTAACGCACGGCTATGTAACGCACGTGCTTGTAACGCTCGGTTTAGTAATGTTCGCCTTTGATATACTAGGCTTTGTATCGCACGTGTTTGTAACGCTCAGCTTTGTAACGCTGGGCGTTGTAAAGTAACGCCCGTTCGCGTGTGGGCTTTCGATTCGATTCGGCTAAGAAGCGAATGTTATTTACATTGTAAAATATATCTTTTTCGATACATGAATCAAATAAAACAGAGCATTATTTTATCTTAATTATCCACAGAGCAATTATAACACTAAGTGTGATTACAGACTTGAAATGCGATTCATAACTTACACGGAAGGTAATAAAACTGATCCCAAGCGTCAGGTCAAGGATATCATAGAGACATACAGTAGGAATCCGGCCATACCTTCGAAAGATGATATCTGGAAGAAAATATTCCACGTCCAAGAAAACACTATAGAACTGTTCTACCATTACGCATACAACTTCGTGACAAATAACACTCGTATGTTTATCAAGCCCAATTTGGCTGAAACTGGAGGGAAAATACTGTTTTATCCGGACAAGACTTCTGGATATATCGTGAGTTAAAACATTGCATATTTTTAACGCTATTGTATCAAGTATGTCTTTTTTGTCATTTAACTACTATGTACCAATTTCATAGTACAATTTAAAGGGTAAAAATTTATCCAATGTGTTAAATGTGCATAGCATTCAAATGAAGGTTATTATTATAAAAATAATTAGGTAAATAAACGCCATAAGCTCGACATGCTTCACTTGCTGACTTTTTATGCAGCATTTTCAATTAACGCCCTGCTCATATTGGTCATAGCATGATTTTAGATAGCTAAAAACAAATAAAACACAATTTTCTCTGAAATTATTCAAAAATGGAGGAGTTATTTAGACACACGTCTAGGGAATGAATATCTGACTCCTAACTCGAATTAATATCTAACTAACTAGCCATGGACCAGTAAGTTAGCGCGTTCAACCAATCAAAATAAATCAACCTTCAGATATGTATAATTACTATAGATTAAGGGCACACGATACTTTTGTGGATTGCACCATCACTTGCCAGAAAGACACATCATCGTCAAATCTAAACGCAATAAATGAATGTATCAGTCATACATTTATTTATGGTGTTCAGGTTCTCAATGACATGTTATGTAAAACAGGCCGATCCGTGTGCAAAAATACCTCGTCCATTGGATGTGTATTATGCACTGTGTGATAACATGGAATGCGAGAATTATTCACGAAAACACATACGTGACCGCGAAACCGACATAAATGGATATCTCAAACAACGTTTACGAGAACTGACAGAGCCCATGCTGTTTGTTGCACTTTTTGATACTGAACGAAATGACGCTGCGAAGAAGGGATGGAAGGAACAGGTATGTTTATTATAGATAAAACTTTTTTTTCTCGCTTGAAAATTCATTTGCGCACTTCGACTGTAGGGTCGGGAATGTGGAACTAGGCGAGGTTGGAAGCATTGGCATACCCACTAAAATCAAGCGGAACCCTCTTTCCATTATTGGGACAACCGAAGATCACTCGCGCAATCCTTTCTGATGTCACGGATGAATTCGACTAAGAATTTAACGAATTCATGAAGGCAAACATGTACTACTTTGAACTCGGCCTCCTACGACGGTGGAAGAGAGCATACACTAAAATCTCTCTCTCTCTAGTTCGTGGATCTCCTTCGGTGATATGACCGTCTCACAGAAAAGATCCACTCCCAATCAGCATACTGAAGAAGAGAGTGTTAGAGAAAGCAAATTTGATTAACATAAATAAGATGATGTGTCAACCAAGATAGACAGTCAAGAGAGGCATATGCTGTTGAAAGAACTACTTTGTTTCTCTTCATAATAAACCTTAGGTGCCTAATTGCGCCCACAATGGAGCAGCGTTATATTTCTATGCTCTAAAAGACTGCGATCTCAAATTAAAACAGAATCTAACCTCCAAAATCATTCCAAGAGCACGGGGTCTATAATAGGCTATCATTATTTAGTTATGTGATGTTCCTCGGTCGCCCTTTTACTGTAGAAAATCAAGAACAAGAACACAGAAACGTTTGCTATAAGTACATGGTGGACATCAGGCAAGACCGCACCAAACGATTTGTCCAATTGTTTCTAATCTGCACCACATTACAGTGGAATGCCTTACGAGCTTCCGTATTCCCTGGCTCCTACAATCCTGATATTTTTAAAGTTAGGGCAAATAGGTAGGTGCCTCTTCACGCTGACTTTAAAAATACATAAGAGGTCTTAGGCAAGTACGGTCTATCTTAGGCTGCAACATCAGGTGTGATTGTAGCCATTAAAAATACCAAACATGTATACAGGAAACTCAAAAAGCCGCTGTAACTGAACGGGAGAAAGAAGCGGAGATTGATCCACTCGCCCCATACTTAGCGCGTATGTTTGGTTCTGGAGAAGGTTCTGGAGCTCCTCTCACAGTGAAGGAAGCGACACTAGTTAGGGAGCAGTGTATCAATGACTTCAGAGCTAAACAACTTGCAAGACAGAACCTTGTTCAGGAGAGATTTGATAAGGTAAACAACGATAAATTTGGATCGATGTCAGGTGGATCATAAGCATATTCCTTGGATCTCTTACCTGACACAATTGTTCTACACTAATTTGATTCAATGTTACAATAAACAAAACTCTTACCAAATTCACTTTGCAGACGCTTACTGGTTGCTAGTGAAAACTATGACAGACGTGACTGGCAAAAGTTCTGTAATCAACGAGTAAGCGTCCCGTGGGCTTTATTTAAATCATATTTTATTATTCATGACAATATATACTTTGTTCTAATTTGCATAACTATCTCTTTTTAATAGAACCTTATATGGATCAGATTTTTTTAACTAAAAATTATCAATACTATTTCTATACGAAAAAAGGCGACCTATAAAATGAACTTAATAATGGCCAAATGTCGCGTACAGATGTTTTTGATATTTAAACAATCACATGTAAGCGTGTGTTGTTATCCTGTTCAAATCGTCAAATCTATTAAAGTTACAGTTACAAGTTTCTCTAAAATATAGGATATTGTTGTATTATGAAATAGTTTAGTTTGATATTGTCATCTGTATTTGATTAAGTGTCGTTGTGATAAATAGGGCCGATGGACCGACTTCGTGACATTAGTCCTCTATACTTGGAATTTATTAATAGAATACTTTGAAAACTATTCAGCTGGTCCTCATCCTTCATATATTCATCATCTTTTACAGCTCAACGCGGAATATAAAAACAAGAGATTATGGTATTTAGCGAATCAATTCATACTTACACCGGAGAAGGAAAGCGCGTACTTTGCTATGAGGTATATCTTATCATATTTTCGAATGTTTATACGATTTTCAATCGTAATAATCGGTAAAAACTTATTCAGGTGCACTGTCAACTTTACTTTGTAAGTATTGAATGAGACTAAGCTATCACGCTCGGCTATGTAACGTTCCTTCATCTAAAGTCGGTTGTCGTCGACTAAGGGACCGAGAGAGTTATAATCGAAGCGGTGTTGCTATATTTTAATTCTTTAAGCAATAAATAACAAATTACCCCATATTTCCACAGAATCGGTAACTACGGAAGTCACTTTCGGAAACAGATAGTATAATTTATTATTTTTTTAATAGTAAAACTAAATAATTTTTTAACCTTTTAGCGCGGAACTGGCTTTCCAAGTGCACACTCTAGAAGTACGTTTAACAAGACACAAGGATTTGTCCGCGCCAAGGTTCAAGGTTTTGGAGGAATATTTGGGAAAACATCCCCTCCTGAAAGACTACAATCGCCTACGACATTATTATCGTTTAAAATAGCAATTATAAAATAAAGTAATTAAATTTTACATGGCTTTATAATAGAGAATTTATAAATGTTTTTATATGAATAAATTTTTTGTCCGTTTTTATAAATTAGCAACTGTTTTTTAATGAGACGTACTTTAAAAATACCTGATTCTCGTCGTAAAAAAAATAAACGAAGTAGCAACTTCAAGAGCCTGTAGCTTATTATACTTTTTAATAATAGTATTACCATAGATAATACCTATATACTGATTAAGTATTACGAACGCATCAATTGTGTGTTCGGAACTACAACGAAGTTTGAACGTGTCCGTAACAAAGATGGCGGGTCAATAACTGTCAAATCTCAAGATTTTTTTTTTATTAAAAACTTATCGTTTTTTATATTANGTAAGTTTATTAAAATTAATAAAATCAAACTCTAACAATATATTTTATAATTTAATTATTATTTTTATTATAATTTGTTTTGTGATGTTGTAGATTAACCATTGTACGATTGTTACACTTAAGTCGCTTTTTGTAGATGGTACTTCAGCTATTAACAAATGTACTCACTATTGTGATAAAATCTGCCTAAAGATCATCCTCAAGTTAGTTATGAAACTGATGCGTGCTTTGGTCACACTACGTGATATTGGCGAAGTAAAATGTACCCCATTGGTACAACTGAAAGCCATTAAATAAAAGAAGAAGAAGAAGAAGAAGTTTGAACGTGTCCGTAACAAAGATGGCGGGTCAATAACTGTCAAATCTCAAGATTTTTTTTTATTAAAAAGTTACTTATCGTTTTTTTATATTAAATTAATAATGAAACAACAATTGCATAAGTTTTTTATATATTATAAGAAAAACTTAGCTGTTTAAGATAAAAGAGAGATCTCTTATCCACCACCACATTAAAATATAATAGTGCTATTACTTGTTTCTGTAGCAGAGGTCGTGATTTTAATTCCCAGTAGGAAAAATTTACATATTTGTCTAATCTGGACTGCCTATATGAGGCTTCGTCCTTGGCTAGTTTCCACCCTAGCGGCAAAGACCTACAAGCAAAGAGATTTGTGTTCCGGTACGATACTGGGTAGAAACCATAAGAGGTAAATTGCTTCTTACCAGATCAACGCACTTCAATCTTAGACTGTATCATCATTTGCCATTAAGAGTGATCACAGTTAAGCGTTACCCTAATAGCGATTAAAGAACCCGACCTAATCCTCATCTGGTAAATAATTTCTTGACAAATTAATGCGCTTTCATATTAAAAACTGTATCATCAGTTACCATCAGGTCAAAGTTATGCGAACAATAAATCAAAAGTGAAACTTCTTTGGCAAACTAATTTATAAGTCTTGTTTATATTTATACAAATCTAAGACTAGATTTCCGACACGTAGAGGGAGGGAAAAAGGAAGATGTGTTAGGAATTTAATTGTCATTAAAATATGTAGTCGAAAATTAATACAAATAATTTATTAAAATCTGAAATTGTAAATAAATTATTGAATGAGTTTAAAATTCAGAAAAGAGAATTTATGAAATATTTTTATTTTATATAATATGAAAATAGTATATTAAATTATTAAATGACTAGTGGCAAATTAAAATGCCACATGTTACTTGTAAATAATAAAAATACCTATGACCTTCAAACGGATTAGCATAAAACACGCTGCACATCTACGTGACGCAAATCACGCGATTCATCTGTAAAAATTTTACCCTCATGCAGGTAAAAATGTTTCACTTCAAAAGACTATTACTCACTCAAGCGGACAAAGATCTCTTTTATAAGGCATATTTTGGCTTCAAATCATAACGAAGAGAAAATTGGCGGAGTTTGAAGGCCGACCTCCAATAATGGAGAGGCACATGAAGAGAAGATTACTGTCTCGGTTCCTTAGTGGACAAGACAGACTTTACTGAAACGAGTCTATTCTCATTCGTCGTCGTCGCTTCAACCGATGGACGTCCCCAGCTGGACATAGATCTCACCTGACGATGCCCACAAGGACTGATTTTGCACTACCAGGCTTCAGTGGCTATCGGCGACCCGCTTGATGTCATCGTTCCATCTTTTAGGGGTCTACCTCCACTTCTCCGCCCGGTGCAGCGTCGTCATTCCAACACTTTCGGGCCCAAACGTCCAACGTTCCTTGAGATTATGTGTCACTTCGGCTTTGCTATTCGTAGGATTATGTAGGTGACTTTGCTACGGATGACATTTCTGATTCCATCACGTAGAGAAACTCCGAGCATAATCCTCCCTCTCCATCGCCTGCTTAGTGATTCAGAGCTTTCGCATGAGTCGGCGACCACGTCTCAAAACCGTAACTGGTAATACTGCGCTGAGGGATATCGGACGAAAAGCATTCTCATTCAACACTCAAAATAAAGTGTACATCGCGTCTAAAGAAGTTTTCACTTAAAAAAAGAAAACAAGGTTTATAGGTGTTATTTTTATTAGATTTACTAATGTTTTGGCAAAATCCAGGATGGTTGTCGGTGGTGCAAACCGCTGTTCCAATCTCCAGCTCCACCTAGAAGGTTCCCGCGTCCATCATGAGTCGCAAGTGCTAACCGCGACAATTTGTTGGCTAGACGACGCTGGGGAGAATCCGGGCGAGATAGAGGAGGAAGCGAGATACTGCCTGAATCTGTGAAACAAATGCCAATAAAATTTTAAATAAAACTATAGATAAGGGGTCCCCTAACTGAAATCGGACATTAGGCCTTTCAATACAATTCGACGTTACATAAATGCTATCTTAAATAAAAATAATTAAGGTTTTACATCTACCACGTATGAATTGAACTCAATTTTTTTATTCTTTATTTATAATACCTACCTGAGTGGTAGTCGAAGTTGGCGTGCTCGCTGGGAGTCTCTTGGCCGACTCTCTTTCGGTATTCTCCTGCGTAATGTTCTATGAGGGTGTCCATCATCACCGCTTGTTTGGAGAACACCTGAATATGCAAAGTGTAAAGCAAAATTGCGGGTTCCCTGCGAATATTCGACTAGCTAGCAGTGGTCCAAGATTCGAATCCCAATAGGACAAACTTAAGGCGTTCTATTATTTACGAGATCTAACGATATAAGCTTTTTTAAAAGATTTCCCGATTCCCATATAAAAAAATGCATATGAAGGTAATTCCGTTTGTAATAGATGAAACTTGATGTGATTATTGTTTTTTTAAATTATTTGAAATTGAAACATTGGTACACTTATAGCTAAAATTGAAGGTTTGAGGTTTCTTTTTAGAAAATAAGTTTTAAAAGATACTGCTAAAGTGGTTTTTGTTGGACTCTTAAATAATTAAGTAATTATTACTTTTATCATGATTCAATCCGTTACCTGAAGAATTTTTGATACCCTCAGTCCATTTTCAACTACCATAAATTGTAAGAACAAACAGGGAAGGCAGTCCTCGTTATCATCAGAAGGTAGACCAATATCCCATGACAGCTCCTCGTATAGTAAACCAAGAAGAACTGTCTGTAATATAAAAGCGATGAATATATTTGTAAAAGCTAAATCTGGCCTTGACCTACTGTGACTACGTATTTATTTCGAAAAAATCTTATATAATTACTTACACTCTCCGTATCATCTATAACGTAAATGCCGTTTGAGTTTATTGCCACTAAGACTGGTATATCTTCGTGTGTTAAAAGACTGGTTAAACTTCTCACTGGCTGCTCTATCTGCCCTTGAAAGAATGCTGCTCTAAAAATTAAATGCATAAAATATTAAAGCTCATTATTTGTTGCCCTTAATAAAACCTACATCATCTTATTAATATACTACTCACCCATAAGTGGGTAAAGTCCTGGTATGCGATAGGTATTTGTGACGTAACTTTCTGGGTGGTGCTGCTGGAGGGCGTTGAGCTTGTTCCAACAATTTCGCTTCAGGGCTGCCTTTCCTACCAGCTGGTAGCAAACGAGCCCAACGACCGGATCTAGCGTGTTTGGGTAGATATTTATCTTGCTGTTCTCTGAAAGGAAAAGGTAAGCAGCAGCCTTTCAATACTCCATAACTGGACACAACCATACTCAGTAGTGAAAGAGTGTTTTTAGCCCATAGCACCGTACCCTGCTCTCATTCATTAAAAAGCATAATGATGGATTGAAAAGAACAACCAAATACAAAAGTGTCCTTTTAGTTTTGAGAAACTTAGTGATGCTTGCCCAGGATGTCGACCTGCGACTTTTCTGAACAAGTATTCACGCGTCACACCATTAGTACTGATAGATTTGAACCATTAGACTGATTAGAAATGATAGCATAGAAGGTTAGAAGTGAAATCTTCTGCCGACCATAAGGCCGGAGAGAAAACTCTGCAATCAAACCAAATGCAGAAGCTTCTCTAGCATATTTAAAGTAGAGGCTTCAGCACTATGATTGGTGCTCAGGTTGGAGCACATATTCAGAGTTCTTTTTTTAAGCTGTGAAATGCTTTTACTCACTTACTCCGACCTGAATGGGTCAGAAGTGTCACATTCAGCGAGGGAGAAGGCCTCGCAATACCCATTAAAACCCAGCGGAACCCTCTTCATCCGTAAATAGTTCAGCTTGCGCATTCTTTCCTGGTGCCCCAGACGTTCCAGCAGGGGATTACGCCCTTGGCATCAGAGGGCTACCATTCATAGAATGTTATGCCAATTTTAAATGCTTATAATGAAGAAAACAAAAGAAAAGAAAGCTTTGAAACCTACAAAGCCATCATTTATAAAGAAGAGCCCGTATAGCGGGAAAAGGCAAAGGGTTTTAATATATAGAAATGATAAAAATTATACAACTGCTGTAGTGTAGAGTAATGCTAAGGATTTAACATGTCCTCATATAATATCGAAATTACTAGAAAGCGAGAACTAGAAACCACGTGAAAAGGATTTCAAGAGTTGAAAAAGCATTACATCCCATTCACTCAGCAATAACTTTGCAGTTGTATTATTTTTAAAAGTGACTTCTAGCATTAGGAATCATTTAACAAGAACTAGCTTCTAACTACGTTTTTTGAGTTAATTTTAAACAACACGTAATTATAAGTTAGTGGCTTTATTTCTATAAAAAGTATATCTTTTGCTAATATTAAATCATAATCTTACTTCAGCAAATCATCATCATCGTGTATAATTCTACATAAAATTTAATCTGTAAAAAGTAAGTAAATAGCAGCCCATTAACATCCCACTGCTGAGCACAGGCCTCCTCATTCTAAGGAGCGAGGGTTTTTAGAGCATAGACCCACCACGCTGCTCCACTGCGGATTGGCAGGCATAGTACACAAGTGCACTCTCTATTCCTTCACTCTCATAGTCCGATGTGACGGGAATCCGACACGACCGGAGAGAGATCAGGCGCAGGACCGACGGCTTAACGTGCTCTCCGAGCCACGGGTGTGGATCACACCGCCAACTTCCCAACTCCGGGCAAATATTGACAAAATCTTAATAGAAAACTCAATATTGATTTTTAATCGGTCCGACCCGGGACTCGAACCCAGTACCTCATGTCTGTAGTCGAACATGCTAACCACTAGACCAATGAGGCAGTCGATCGTAATCTGTGCGAAAGAAAAATAGATCATTATCTCACATGTGACCTGGTTGTGGCTTACCAGTAAGTGAAGGCACAATCATTGGTAATACAGTAGCATATCCTTACCTGAAGAATTTAGCCGTGTGCCTATGGGGGTCGTAAGGTCCTAACTGGATCCTGGCCTGCAAACCACCCAGCATGACTGCTTGAGCACTTTCCAATGGATATCTTCCTGTTACCACATTATGTCTCGCTTCCTCATATAACAACTCCTGAATCCGGGAGTCTCTAAAAGGATCATCAATATTGCGAGATTCGTTTTATATATCCATTTTAAAGTCTTGATCTATATGAAATATACAACGTATGTAATATATTTCATTTGATAAAGAATAATACTGTATTGTATAAAATAGCTTAGTAAATAACATATTTTTCTGTTATATGTAAATGATAAAAATGGTCACTGTGGGTTATTCTTTAGAGAGAAATATAAAACATCAAGGATTTTTTAATCGATCTTTCTGAGATAAAAAATTCCATAGCACATTAATTTGATCCAACTCGTAAGGTTTATCCAGCATTGCGATTTAAGCGAACATAAATGTTTGATATGGCATCTCATTGTAAAACAAAGAATTTTTGCTTTTCTGTAATATAATATGTATGAAGAGATAAACGTTACTATTAAATAACTCTATCTTTTTATGAAAACTGCATTAAAATAAGTTGAATAGTTTAAAATCGATCTAAGGTCGAAGTATTATCAAACAAAATAATAAGTGTGTGTATGTATATACGTGTATGTGCATGTATAGCAGTGTGAAGAATATTAAAGATTTCACTGCAAAAATCATATTGACAATAATTAAAAAAATAATTATTTTCAATATGATTTTTGAAGTGAAATCTTCAGCCACATGAATAGGATAAAATTTGTACGGATGAAACGCGTGATTAACGTCACGAAGATGTGCTGCGTTTTTGTATGCTAATTCGTTTGAAGGTTAGGTAATTTTAATATTTACAAGTAACATGTGGCACTTTTATTTTCAATTCGTCATTCGAGATTTCAATAAATTATTTGTATTAATTTACGACACTTTTAATATTTTAACAACGATTAAATTCCTGACATAGCTTCCTATTTCCCTCCTTCTAAGAAATTTAAAGTTTTACATTTGTATAAACATAAACAAGACTTAAAAATTTGTTTGCCATAGAAGGTTCACTTCTGTCATGTGTACTTTGTACGCACGCACTTTCAATTTATTTCTAAAGTATTGTATGTACCTACTTTATTCCTTCTTCTAAATGTTTTGGGAAGAATATATTTCTTTGAAGACGTAATATTGGTTGGTCTTTTGCGCGACGAGATTCTGAGCAGTGACCGTATCTTTGTAATAATTTCTGCCAGCTCGACCAAATTCTCCACGGACAGTGATGTGGTTTTAACTGAATCTCTGAAATGTAGAATGAAACCTGTGAGAACGTTGTGGTATAAAAGGAGATGTAGTGGTTAAAATAGAGAAAGGCACGTTTAGATGGTTTGAGCATGTAGAGAGAAAGAATGAAAGGAGACTGTGGAAGAGAATGAAGGAAGCGAAGGAGATGAGGAAGGATCGTGGCAAGTGGAAGGACTTGGTCTCTGCCTACCCCTATGGGAATGCGGCGTATGTATATTAAAACTGTATATAAAAATTATTCCCCTTTTTTGGTCATGAAGTAGGCTATACATTCTTCTGACAGAACATGCATGTAATTACACACAGGCACACACTTTAATCTCTCTCTGCAACACACACACACACACACACACACACACACACACACGCACACGCACACGCACACACACAAGTTTGCGTGATGTTTCACTAACATTAATTTTCTAGTAACTATTTGCAAACTTAAAATGTTATATTACATTGAATCTGTCATAAAACCTGACTGAACCTGAAGTGTAGAGCGAGTCCTCTTAATACAGGTTTTCTTTTAAACTCGCAAGAAGATATCTGCCTATAATTGCTGATGAAATAAAATGTAATAAACATGTAATGTAAATGTGTGTTAAAAATTTAAATGGAAACTTTTTCTGGTGTATAAAACTGTATTTCACGGCATCACGCGTGCACAACTGGCACCAATGTCAGTGATTCTTTTGTTGTTCTGTTTGGTATATTAAGGAGAATGCTCGTATGAAAGAAAAAAAATAACAGTTACGTAAAATATCAGTGATTTTTGGGAAACTGAACACCAATAATAACTTTTGTAATGTAACCTCCTCAGTACTCTATTGTTAAAAATAGAAAACTTTTGTAATATAACCTTATGGCGTTTGACAGATGAGTATATTTGCGATGTCTGTGTCAAATATATTATAATTATTATTAATATTGATTTAATGTTTTTTTATTTCAGATTTAAAAAAAATGAGCATTGCGCACTCCTTCTTTATATCAACTATAAATGTGGGGAAATCTCATACTCCTCCGTCTGCGCAATTTTCGTAATACAAAGTTTTTGTTTCGCGTATTAATATATAGATAAAACTACGTATTATATACAATTATTAAACTGTTAAATTTGAAAAGTCTCTTAAACAAATCCGTCTGTGACTTTTATTTCTTAGAAAAACTAACAAAAATATATATCTCTTACCCAACAATGGACTGCACATCCATAGAGCAAATACATTGGTAGCCAAACTTCTAGCATTTGGAGTATTGAGACCCAATTCCTCGGTAGAAATAACGGCATTTAAGAACCTTGAAGAAGTAACACATGAGGGTACTTCTTCAGAACTCATTTCCACCATCACAGCGATACGGGACATTAAATATACACATGTAACAGGATTTGACGTACTGCTGGATGAAGATGCCGTACTTCCTGATGAACCTGTAAGATTTCTTCCCGTTCTTATGTGTTTGTTAATATGTTCCCCTACATAATAATAAAAGGGATCATTACAATTATATTACAAAAACCAGAAACCCCTGAAAAAGGTCCAAATAGTCGTTTGCCTGGTAAATCTCTGATATCTCCTAAGATATCCAATTTAGTGAAATGTTGTTAAGGGCAGTTTTGACCTGCATTAAATATACAACATACATAATGTATTTTATTAGGTAAAGAATAATACAGTATTGCTTAAAATATCATGGTAAATAACACATATTGTTTGTAAAAGATAAAAATGGTTACTGTAAGTTATCCTTTAGAGATAAATATATACCATCTCAGGCATATTTATGGATCTTTTAAAGACATATAATACCGTAGTACATTAATTTGATCTATCTCGTAAAGTTTAGCCGGCTTTTGCGATTGAATCACACAATAATATATTTGTTACATCACTTTTGAAAGTCTGAAATTTTCGGCTTTTCTCTCTCCTGTAATATATATGTATTACATATATAAACCTTCCTGTTGAATTACTCTATTTATTGCTGAAAATTGCTATTAAATCTGTTAAATCGCTTAAAAGATCTAAGAGAATAGACAGCGGAAGGGACTCTGTTAATATGTATATAATGGAAATCACGAATTCGTATTTCCGTAGTAATAGAAGAACTAAGGCACAAATAGAACTACCTGGCAACGGTGGTGAAATAGCGCTGGAGGAACTTCCCCCACTGGTTATAGGCTCCGTAGTGCTAAAAGATCCAGCTGCGATGCTGCTGGATTGTGTCTGATTTGAACAACTGCTGAGATTCGAACCTATTAAAAGCCAATTAATACGACAGACATTTAAATATATCTTCTTAAAGCTTAACTAATTTTCAAGTTTGTTTATATTTATACAAATCCATATTTTAGATTTCCGAGACATAGGGGGAGGGAAAAAGGACGATATTTTAGGAATTGTCATTAAAACATTAGATGTGTCAAAAATTAATACAAATAATTTATTGAAATCTCAAAAATGCCACGTGTTTTTTCAATGTCAATATTAGAACTGATTAAATGACGAGTGGCAAATTTAAATGCCACATGTTATTTGTAAATATAAAAACTAACCAATTTTCAAGTGAATTAGCATAAAAAGCTGCACATCTTCGTGACGCTAATCACGCGTTTCATCCGTAAAAAAATTACGCTCACTAAAGAAGTTTCACATCAGAAATCATAAGGCCTTCGATGATCTCGGTGAGGTAATGACGAAATGGACATAATTAGGATTTTTTTTCTTATTAGTCTAGGTCTAGACGATGAGAGGAATCGGCTGCTGGTAGCAATAATAACACGCTACTACGATTACCTTGGACTGTATCATCACTTACAATCATATTAAATCGCAGTCAAGCACTAATATCTGTAATATTAGTGCTTGACTGCCTACACCACACGTTTTATAAAAAATTTCCACTTTCTGGGGTTCCTGGAAGAGATCTTTCCAAAGGGTGGTATGACATCCTATGTATACTAACTCTAGTTATCTTATTACTGTGACTACTTTTTTGGTGCATAAATAATTATGTAAATAAATAATCTGTAAGCAATATAAAATATTCACAACGTTGTTCAATTAAGACTACATCTCAGGGCTTCTTCAGGAAGTTTACCTATCAAATTCACGTGTAAGTTTTAATAAAGACAATTTAGAAAAGAGCGTTGAGAAGTATGAGTGGATTGAATCTGAGTGACAAAGTAAGAAATAGTGTCATAAGAGAACGTTGTGGTATAAAAGAAGATGTAGTGACTAAAATTGAGAAAGATATGCTTAGATGGTTTGGCCACGTAGAGAGAATGAATGAAAGGAGACTGACAAAAAGGATTGATGAGTCAAGAGTGAATGCGAAAGTTGGAAGGGCAAGACCGAGGCGAACATTCTTGGACATTTTAAATAAGGGCCAGGTCAAGAGTACTCTAAACCGACTAACTTGTATGAAAGGTTTAATGAGAATGGAAGAAGCGAAGGAGATATGCAAGCATAGTGACAAGTGGAAGGACGTGGTCTCTGCCTACCCCTATGGGAATCAGGCGTGATGCTGATGTGATGTATTTAGAAAAGAAATGTCTGCTAACGCGATCGAATGCTTGACTTTTTAACCGTTAATACGTAACTGCCTCTTTGGGTATCACGACTATATTAATAGCGAAACCGATTACATTACTTATTAACACTTACCCATAACGCTTTTATCAAGCGAATCCGATGAATTACTTTCCTTTGAATCTGGCTGCAGGGGTTTATGAGGGTCCAGCTTATCCCACTCATTGTGTCGACCCAATGGACTATAGGACAAATGTGGTAAACGTTGCGATACTGAGTACAAGTGAGCATTTACTTCGGCTTGAAGTTTCTGACTTTGAACACTATAGTATTCTTCACGAGACCTAAACTCGCTGTAACAAGAAACATCACTTTGAACTAATATATTTAATAAGTCTCCTTTAAACCCTGGTCACGAGGATAGGGCTCTATGCAAAAAGTAGGACAAAATATCCAATAAAACCTTTTTCTTCATGTGCGTGCCTCCAGGGATTGCGCAGTTTACCCAGATACAGCGCACCTTTGATCTTAATTAACAAGAAGTCGTGGTACATCTCAAGAACTTAAAAGGTAAGTAGCAGTCCATTAACGTCCCACTACTGGGCACAGGCCTCTTCACTCGTAGGCTTTTCAGGGCATAGACCCCCCACGCTGCTCCTCTGCGGGTTGGCAGGCATAGTACACTCTCTAATTCTACACTCCCATAGTCCAATGTAACGGTAATCCGACACGACCGTAGAGAGATCAGGTCCAGCACCGACAGCTTAACGTGCTCTGCAAAGCACGAGGGGCACACCAGGTGTACACCAACACCGCCAATTTCCGAACTTCGGGCAAATATTTAGAAATCTTTCTGGTAAATATCAAGAACGTAACCATAAACTAATTATTTTGTCATCAACTTAAATATACCCTCGTATCAAAATATATATTTAGTCGATTATTAGACAACGAAACATTGGTTAAGCCGCCCACTAGTTTATATCTGGACAAATTTACTAAAATTACCTTAACTTGTGGAGAACCTATAGCGTTTGCTCGCATTGTTTTGTCATCTGAAGGCAGTCCAGCAGTCAAAGAGAGACTAACTTGATAAGTATGTAGTGGTATCTAGTCATTGCAATGAAGCTAACTTGCGACTCTATCTAACACGATCTTCTTAAAATTATTACTAAGAAAGAAGCTCTTTACGTGAGATTTCAGAAGATAGCGCTGTGCAATTTTTCTAATTAATAGTAATTAATGTTAATACAGCTTATTTTAATTAATATATTCGAATTAAAAGAAACTGTATTAACATGAAACGTACTTACACCTACTACTGTAAAAAAAAATAATTTAAGCGGTTGAATAAAAAAGCATTAACGAGAATGCCAATTGAAGCAGCATCATATGTTCATGAAATTGATAAAAGTTGCTGTATTAACAAACAATACTTACTTATACTGATATTCAGCTTGTATAGGATATCCTCGTCTTGAGTATTCCACGGGAATTATTGTAATATAATTTCCGCTATTCTGTACATTAGAATTCTCTCCGTACGCCCCCATCTCTGATTGATGGTCCATGTATTTCTTAAAGATTAACTAAACTACATACTTAACATTTTTAATTAAATAGATAATGCGAGATTATTTATCAAATCAATTCAATATTTAAATATCAGTGTACCATTAAAGCGAGTATTGATCGCATTTCGCACATTTGCAAATGTTGCGTATAAGAAAAATGTTCGCTGTGCATAAGAAAATAGTATTATATATTATTCTAAAGAATGTATTAATTAAGTTAGTACAGTGTCAATGCAATTTTAAAGATTTAACAACGATTTTTTATATGTATTGTTAACTATTTATACATCCCAATTTTCCAACGAATATCGAAACTTCAAGAACACAGAGTACATTAATCTATTAGGTCATAAAAGTAAAAAAGAAAAAGGTACTTATCCTTTTGTGACGGTACGAAAAGTTTCTTAATCGAACTACACATCATGAAGGCCTGTCATACCAACTCGAAATCCCTTTCCAGTTAATGTTCCGGTCCTCAATATCCCGATGTCCAGATGACGCCACAGCGAGTTTAATTTATAAAACAACGTACGGTTTTTTACGGTGCAATTGCAACTTTTTATAATTTGGACTAATAAGCGAAAATTTTGATGCCACAACGTAAACTGATTCAAGCTATAGGCGTCGCGTAGCCTTGGCTGCTTTGCCAACTGCCTTTCGCTTTACCACCACTCCGCAGCCAGCCATAATGTGACATGAGATAAAAAGGCGAAAGAATATGTGGTGAATTAAAAACGTTTCAGTTTAATAAAAATAAAATTATATTGTTTACATATATACTATATTGTACAATTGTATGATGATCGGCTGTACAGTATAAAGTTTTTGCCTTTGCCATTAAAATTTAAAATAATTGACACAAATGTCAATCCAAAAATTGACGTACACGGCAAAATTGATTTCATCGAAATATAATTCAATTATTCTGAATAACAAGCGAGATCTGATTATATATACCAATTATTACAAATAAATCTCAAATTTTTAAGTTTTAGTAAGAAATTTAATTGAAATCAAGATTTCATAAACTGCAACATCTTCACAGCGAGGTATACGAATATTTATTCGAGTAACGAGTTGACTATTATCAAAAATTCAATCATAACAATAAGCGATAACCGATAATTACCTATATCTGTGCAATCTGCCATAGTACCTTATGGAGGCGAAATTGAGAGAATACCGCGCTATTCGACGCAGAAAAGAGCTTATAGAAAACGCTAAAGAAAAACTTCAGCTTTCTAAAGAAAAAATATACAACTTTATGGTCCCAGAGATATTTAAAAACATGGAAAAAGAAAAAAATGAAGATGAAATTTTATTAGTAAGTATATTTTCGTTATTTATTAAAATTAGCAGAATACTAAGCTTCAATACAGGCCATAAAATATATAATTTAAAAATAATGTAAGAAGAATTGGATTTTATTGACAATTTTCAGTTCTTAATTATTTTACAATACAATATAAAACACTATATTGCAGAGAAGTTTATAAAATATACATTATTAATATAACATATACTCTGTGAAAATGAAATTGGGTTGGTGCACAAAGTATTAGTAAATCAATGTACATACACTTAAATTGGAATAAAAACTTTGATAAGAACTAATACTATACTATAAATCTAAATCAAAACATTCTTCATTCAAATAGACTCAAAAAACACTTTTGTTTTGTCTGTTGGCAAATATTCTACAATTGTTTCATAAATTGATTCCACTAAACAAAAACCAGCAAGAAAATCAGTGGTTACTTGTTTAGTTATGTAAGTTGTGAATATTATTTTTCTGTGTAGCTGAAGTGAAGTCCAAACATTTCATCACTCAAATAATCTTCAACATTATAATATACTTTTTGTAAAAGTATGTTTCTTAAAATTATATACTGCCAAATTCAAGTGATAGTTAGTTACCTTAAATAGCCTATTATAATATATTAGATGAGGTGCATTCTATATCCGTAGACACAGTTTTCTATTTTCATTATTTCATTACAGTTAGAGAATGAAGAAGAACCAAAAAGAGATATTGCTAAACTAATTTTAAACCAAACTATAGAAGAACCTGTTGATGCAGCATCTGAAACTAGTGAAGTTGAATCTTCCGTTCAAGAATCTTGGCATTATTTTGCTATAAAATGGTCATTATACTCTATAATATGGATTAGTTTGTACATATTCTTTTTAAAGATACAATTTGGTGCTGTTTTCTTTGTGTTATCAATTTTAATAGGCATTTGTTTAAATACTAGAACAAGACCTAAAAAAGCAGGTGAGATATCTGCTTATAGTGTTTTCAATGAGAATTGTGTCAGTATTGATGGCACTTTAAATGCTGAGCAGTTTGAAAATGAGATAAGGTATGGTGCAGGGACTACAGCTAGGCCTTACTGAATCTAATGGTTTTTATTGGACTATTTGATAGGTTACTGGCTAAAAATGAGATTAATTGATAGGATTAGATCCTGTCTCAAATGTGATAAATGAATTTATATGAAATATTTCAAATAATAATCCTGTAAATGGACTTGCTTTGCTGATGCAATGGTAAATGCTAATTGTCCGGGATTCAGTTCCCATTAGGTCAAATTTAGAAAATTGTATTCTCTCAATTTTCTGTGTATGATGGGTAGTTTTGGCTGTGGCTAATTAACACTCAACCAGCAAAAGATGCCAACCAAGAGAGTTGTGTTCCAGTATGATGCTGTGTAGAAACCATAAGCAGTAAATAACCTCTTACCAGATGATTGCTATTTCATCTTAGACTGTATCATCACTTACCATCAGGTGTCACTATAAAAGTCAATTTTGCAATTGATGTTACATAGTTTTAAGATAAACCTCAAGAACATTCCTTTACAAGACATATTATAATGTGAAGATTATTTAAGCTATATAAATGTTAATTCCAATTGCACATGGAAGCTAAATATTACACATCCTAACCTACAAAAACTAATTTAAGAGAGTAACTATTGAGTTTCTTAGTAGAATCAAGTTTCCAAACTGGTGGTTATTTGTTACCAATGGTCGAACGAAGGATATGTGACTTAAGAAATTACTTATCACTAAAATCAAGAGATGTATAGACTGTATCAAGCTTTTGATGTTTAATCTAAGCATGTAATTTGTAATATGTATTTATTTCTTAACTTATTGTGATATTGAAATAAAATATTTCAAATATTCTTATTGAGTATTTAATGGTATACTACCTTTTTCCGGAAGTGTCACTCGCGTAGTTTCAGGTCCCGTTATAGATCTTGAGTTATCATTTTTGGAGATGACAGTTATATTTTTTTACTATGCTTGCGTTATTGTAGTTTTTAGAATAATATTATGCAAATTACTAGGTTAATGCTTTCTAGTTGTTAATATATTCTGTCAATGATTCAGTCTGTTTGTCTGTAGGTTAAAAGTACCGGATTCCAATCCTGGGAATGTGAAATTGATCATTTTATTCACATTTTTCTTTTGACATATATATACGCTTTTCTTGGGACCACGCTAATTCTCGAAAGTCCATAATTTTGTGTAAAAATATCTTTAGAAATAAAACGTGAACCTATATTTAGGTAATAAAAAAGTTAAATGTACAGAAGTGAAACTTCTTTAGCAAACAAATTTTTAAATCTTGTTTATACAAATCTAAAAGTGTCAAAAATTAGTGCAAATAATTTATTGAAATCAAATGATGAATTGTAATTAAAAATGACACATGTCAAATTGAGAGAGAGAAATGCCATTAAAGAGAAAAGGAGAGGGAAACTTCGGGGTGTGCTGTTTCATCACGACAGTTGCGATGGCTGCCTTTCAACAAGGTGGCTTTAATTGGTTGACCACCCTCTTATCCACCAGATCTGGCGCCTATCGATTTTTATTTGTTCCCCTAAATTGAAAGAATACCTAAGAGGAATCAGGTACAAAAGACGATAACGAGGTGATGGATGTCGTGGAGAGCTTTTTGCAGGACCATAACAAAACTTTTTTTGTGAGGGATTGAAGCCTTCATAAAGCGTGGATTCAGTCTATAGAGAGACTCCGAGACTGTCTAGAAAATTAAACTATTAAGGTATCAATAGTCATTATATTCTATCTCATTCTCACTACTTTTTGATCCCTCCTCGTATAAATACTTAATATATATACGCACACATTTAATTCAGTAGTAAATAAAACCAAGTGTACATTCAATGTATTTATATATTTTTTACTTTTACAAAGTAAAAACATTTATATTGTTTACATTAATCTGCAGTTAAACATCAAGACCCAACATACCCATCACACTATAAGGAAATATTCCTGGACGGATGTTTGTCTTTTCTTTATTGTTGACAGTGATAATTTACTTTGGAATGGTTTTACAGCATCGTATATGCTTGATGGTACATCTTCGATGGTCGGATGATTAGCTTTGGCCAAAGTCTCCTTCCAGTCCTAACTAGATAAATTAGAAAATACAATTTTGTAAATTTGCCTTGAAGATAATCGAACCTCATAGTTATTCCTTATTAACGTTCGACATTAACTCTTTCGTTGCGGCTGTTGTATTATTACGTCTTACATAAAACGTTTTGCCATACGACTGACGTATTATTCTGCCCCAACAATGTCGGACTCATATATTGAGGACGTCAGTGAGAAACAGTTAACACACTGATTATACATATGTATGTGATAAAACGAGTTGTTGTCCGTCAACAATTTTATGCAATATACTTACTTATCTACAATTTTTTTTATAATGCTCACAAAATATAATTGAACGATCATTTATTTTACATAAGTTGATTTAATATTACGCCAATCGCAGGGAACGAACATCTTGAGACATTAGAATACCCCCAACCACAATGAATGCCATTTTTTGTGGGAACATAATATTACGGATTTATGTAACAGAATGACAATGAAAATATGGCGCCGCAGCGAAAGGGTTAACCTTAAAAGTGAATATGCCGAGAGTGAATATGAAATGAATTAGTAAAAAAAAAGAGACGAAATTTACATTAGTGTATTTTTCTAATAATCTCATCGACACTGGAAAGTAAACACGTAGTAACCCGAAAATCCAAAATTCTTCATCATAACAGAATTTTTTTCATAAAAACAAAAAAAAATATAGCTTCCGTATTAATCGCATAAAGTTATAATTTTTGGATATTATATTTATTATATCATGACACTAAAAATATTGACTTTAGCGGTATTATCCTCAAAATTTTGTTAGAACAATATTTGGTACGTGTTTCTTTTTCAGCGTCGATATTATATATACTACATACATAAATGAATTAAATATACATATTGATATAGCCTGAAGTTATGTGTACATAGAACCATAAATGATCCCATTCTGTAGTAGTCAATATTCTAAATTCTAAATCACCTTCCTTCTTACACCAGACCACATAAAAATCTAGTTGTTTCTTATATAAAACTAGCAATAATTTAAATCAAAGTATGGCACAAAGAAGCGCGAGTAATATTAAATTGGATACTCTAGTAGAGCTGAATCGATTAGGAAACTATATCTCTGCATTGAATGAATAATCATACAATCAAAAAATTTTGTAATGACATATCAGAATCCAAAATAATCAACTTTTCTTGTGTCAAGTTCTTATTAAATTGGCAAAAATGACATACACACTACAAAAATCCTACAAAATATCATTACGTTTTTATTCAATTTTTAAATGGCTATCCCATTAAATTAGATCTTATGAATTGCGTCAACATTCTTGCAAAGAATTCAGAATTGTTTATGTCAAAACCTCAGAAATGCACGGAAGTGAAACCAAGCAAAAATAACACTTATATCATTAAATGTCATTATGCCATTGTTTGATTTAAACGGTTTTTTTTTCAATTTTTATACGCCTATCCTATAAAATTAGATCTTTTGAATTGTGTCAAAATTCTTCCCAAGAACCCAGAATTTTCTATGTCAAAACCTCAGAAATGCACGGAAGTGAAACCAAATAACACTATTATATCATTAAATATCATTGTGCCATTGTTTGATTTAAACGGTTTTTTTTTTCAATTTTTATACGTCTATCCTTTAAAATTAGATCTTTTGAATTATGTCAACATTTTTCCAAAGACTCCAGAATCTATGTTAAAATCTCAAAAATGCAAACCAGAATGACGCTATGACACCACACAAAGTCATTATGTAATTGTTTGATGTAAATGGTATATTTATTTATTAAATAGTTATCATATAAAATAAGATTTTTCAAATGTGTCAATATTCTTTCAAAGAATGAAAAAGTATCTGTGTCAAAATATCAATAATGCACACAAGTCCATGCAAGCAAAAATAATGCTGTGGTATCATAAAATATCATTGTAATTATTGAAATTAACTTTTTGAATCATGTCACTATTCTTTCAAAGCAGTGATATTTTATCAGACATCTATTCAATTTATGAACTGCTACCCGATGAAGATGAATTAACTAACAAAAAATGCACATCTCACGAAAATCTATGTTTTTTCTTATTTTATATATAAGTTTATAGTCTACAATAACTGGAAAAAAATTAACTAAAACCTAATACAACAAAGAAAATCATTATACATTAGAATTTTCAAATGATTTTCTTCACAAAGTTAAATCATCTAGTTAAATATATATTTTTTGTATAAGTTGGAATATATTGATTAATAAATTCTTTTTCCTATTATAAAGTATAAATATATATTAATAAATAGCTTCTATGGTAACTTTGAAAACAAAAGCAGATATGCATATTTAAAAGAATAATTAAACTAAAGGTTAATATACCATTCTATCTTTTAATTCAATGTACATTAAAACATTTTTAAACATACTGCTTTAGATCAAATTTAAAAAAGATCATGTTATTGTTATAACCGCTACGGTAATCGATTAGTAGATTGGCAACACTGTCTTTAAAAAAATGGAATGATACAACTAAAAATTAAAGGGCTAGAACCCATAGATATAAAACAAGTTATTAAACAAAATACGTAGAGTATGTAATAAATAACAATAGCTATATATCTTTAAACATATCTCTATATTTTATAACAATGTTTAATTAAATATATACTGATAAATTAGATATTACTTGACATCGGTAACAACAGATATGTACATTGTAATATGATAAATATTTTAAGATGTTATTAACCTGATAATGGAGCGGGACGTATAAATACGTCAACGTAAACAATATAGAAATATATAATTTCTTATGTCTATATTTTTCTTGGTATTTATAATTTGCTATTTTTATTATATAATGAGTCTTTTCATTTATATAAAGTATGAATGAAAAATATAATATAAAGTTGCGTTCTCCGGGCGTGACGTACTAATACGTCCTAGCGATGGAGAGCGGGTCCGTTATATGCTGAGTAAATATAAAGGTAATTATCTGGTTAGCAAATAGTATATTTGAGTAAAAGAAATTATGATAAAATACGTTTTTAAAGCTATCAGAACTCTAGTTATCCTAGGCTTCAACTAAAATACAATATAAGCTTTCAAAACTGGAGAGTATATATCAACATTATACATAATAAAGGCAAAATATTTCAATACTTAAGCATTTATAACCTAAAATGTATATGAAACATAAAATATACTCCTATAGAATTTTTAAATAGAGTATTTTGTTTTATTAACTAATATTGTGTCCCGAATCTTTGGTAACTATAATTGAATATAAACTAACATTTACATGAAGTGTCTTTATATACAAAAATAGTGTATAGATTAAAAATATTATTTGTTCTTGTATCTCTTCTGACTAGGTAAGTTATGCACAGAGTAATAAACACTTATATCTTATAAACTATTGTTATTGCACCTTATATAAATAGGAAACAAGGTAGAATATTAATATCTTAATTACAGGATATTTGTCTGCTATAGTTAACCTAGGCGGTTCGAAATGAATTTTAATTTAATAACTTGAGTATTTAAAAAGATACTTTCTTCGTATTTTTTATAAGCATAAAAGCATTATAAAGAAACACTTTTCAGTTTATTTTTGTAGTCGAAAAGGCAAATCGTTTAACTATATTCGCATAAATCCCATTAATAACGACCGAAATAAACATGCACTCACTCACTCACCACGCAAACACCTCACAGATGTGCGCAGTCCTTTACAAGAACTAATATTCATATTTGCCGAATTTATTTGTGTAATCAGTTATAGTTTTAGGAACTATGTGTGTTTTATATAAATACATTTTATATATATACTGTACTCTCCTTTTAATAGCTAAATAAATAAATATTGTTTTTTATAACAAACCTAAATAATTAATATGTCACATCTACATTCCTAGTTTGTTTTAGTCTGCTAGTGGTGTTATTTCGCTCACTCCAACAAAAGCGGTATTACCGTAGGGAAGAGCGAGACAAATATATGACACTGTTTGCGTTTTAGCCAATGTGTACGGCCGCATATCGCTCAGTCACCTCATGAAAGTGCAGCGGTATGCGTATGATGCGCCGATGATTCTGTTTCAGATTTTCATACAAATTCATTGAGTTTTGGTACCCCCGATACACACGTTATTTTTTTATAATTACGGCCGGAAAGATCTCAAGAAACATTTTATGTAATGAAAGTTAATTTTTAAAATATCAAGAACTTTCTACAATTTCTTTTATCGGTTGGTACATAATGAATCTACGAGTGAATTAATTTAAAAAATAGAGCAAATTGAAAATGGATTTAACTCTTAAAGTTTAACTTTATATTTAAACATTACAAATACCCAGTAAAATTATAACTTTTAAAAACAACATTAATCATTTTTAATTTGTGCATAAATGCGGTGACATTAAAAAAATCAACAAGTCCGCTTCTCAATATTAAAACATACTCTGTTTAAATAATTTTGGCAAATGTAATAGGTTTTTTTTCCAACAAAATTGATGAATAATTTTCTTTATATAAAAATTTGCTCATAAACAAGTAATCTTGCTTAAATTTTGCCATATAGTTTTGATTTTTTTAATTTTATAACAATAATATGTTCAATATCGAACAAACAACTTGTCGATGTACATTTGATAAATTCTACTTGGATAGTGAAAAATGTCTAAAATATTACATATATAATGTGTGTCACATATACCCTATATTAAAAATGTTATACATTTGTCCCTTAATAAATTCAATTAAAATACAAAATATATGTTAATAAAATCAAATATTAAATGGGACATTCTATTTTAGCTACAATTCTTTTAGATGTAACTTAGGTATAAATTAAACGTTATTATGCATGAACAAGGAAATAACACATCTTTGCGTATATGTATTTTTAAAGTAGTGGAATATGAGCAACAATAACACAAAAAGGGTGCTCGTAAGATAATCAATGTAAATAGTATTATGGGACCCAAAAAAATTGATCAGTTCTAAGCAAAGTGAACTAAACTACGGACTTTGCGGCCGTCGACGACGAAAATAACTATATAGAGGTGTTATAAAAACATCACGACTCGGCACAAAAGGGTTGCCATCACGACGTTTGACGTCAGGCAACAGGAAAACAACGCTCATAGCGATAATCATATGCCACAGTGAATGAACTATCTTGTAATTCTGTTCGGTCTGTAGGAACGCGTAACAAATCAAACCGACAGAGACCATAACCAAACCAACAGGCAAATATGCCCTGTAATAAGACCTCGGGTATCTAAACAACCTGGTCTTCCTAAAATCAACGTACCAGCTAACTAACAAAACGAAAACACCGAGGGCAACCGGCATAAGAAATGCAACAATGGAATGCATGTTCCAAGTGGTTAACAAAGCAACGATAATAGCACCAAATATTTGTAGGAACGACCTCAACCTTATACCAATAATACTCATAGCTAAAAGGGTCACCCAAAAAGACATGAGGCCGCAGTAGAAATCTCCGAATTGGAGGACATTGCCTCTGATAATGCAGTAGGCAATCTGAGAAGGAGCATCACAAGCGTGGTAGAATGTGGAAAACAGCATCGTAAACGTATATATGAAAGCCTCAATGAAATAATATCTAATGATCGCGACATAAATAGAGAAGAAGAAGAGCAAATTGCTAAGGGTCAATAGGAGAATGGAGACCAGCATATAAACTTGGCTGTCGACTCTGGAATTGTCTGAGCAGTCCCATCCTGTAATTCACAAAATAAACTCATAAATGTTTTGCAATCTACAGTAAGTTTTTAACCTATGATTTTGACTCCAAAGAGGTTATGAAGAAAATTTTGATACCTTTGTTTTCGTTCCTATTCACATGCAATTTAGTATAGATTTTTTTGGTTAATAATGCTTTTCACCACACCTGCAGGTGAATTCATTTTAATTTAATACTAATATCACATATATGTTCTACTTTTTAGCCCTAAATTTAAAAGTCAAGAGATTTAATGCGACAAAATAGTTAATAATTAAGAACCCTTTAGTAATGCACCAGAACTAAAACCTGATTGAAAAGTTAAATTGAAAGAAATCAATAAAAGCAATACATATTCACATAATTATAATATAGATAAATAATAGTAGTCAGTAATCTACGACCGGCTTTTTAAGTTAATAAGCCTCCAACTTTTGTGAAAAATGGGAAGGGAAACGTTACATTGATATAAAATATTGGGATTTAATCAAATAAAACTTACCTCCATAGCCTGCTGAGCAGAAACAAAAGGACATCACAAGCCCGCCAAATGTATTCAATCCACAGTTGCCTTCATTGTTGCAACTTCCGCTTACACACGAGGCAGACGAAAGAGCGAGCACGACTGTCGCATTACAACGGTTTTCACCCAACCTCGTCGTATTAGAAAACATTGTGGGATCAACATCCCCAACTTCCGTTGTCTCCACGTAGTACTTCGTACCATCAGAGGAAGTCCGACAAGGACAAACAACACTGTCGCAGAACAAACGCATAGACAGATACCAAAATCCTCCATCAGGAAACGGAATTATCGTTTTCTCGTATATAGAATCAGAATCTGTGCTATTCAGTACAAACAAAGCTGGCGTTACACGATCGTTAAATTTACATTCACCAGATTGCAATGGTATACTTGCATGACCGATATTCAAACATATCACGACCTTGAAATACTGGTTATCCTGCGTAAAACCGAGCAAAGATCCTTTATTTAACTCCCTCTTGTATCCCATGTAGTATATAGGACTCATTAAAAGACTCGCGTCTATTTCTAAGCTGCCACCTATGTCTATGAATTGGTTAACTTCAAATCTCAAAACCTTTGTTTCATTTGAGGTTAAAGTAACTAAACTTGACACATCCTGCAAATCGGTCGTCGGGAGGCCGTAGGAGAAACTAAAAAATCTGTCTTTATCGTCCCTCATAAGATCTGTTAGTGACTGGTTTTCTGGTTCATCAAAATCTCTTAGTGCATACGACTCACAATCTGCTATGTTGGTTGTGTTTCCTTCAATTACATCTATGTGTATATAATGATCTGCTGTAGGATTTGTATTAAATTGTACAACTTGTTCATTACTTATTTTTGGATCAAATGCGCAATAAATTATATACTTCTCATCTGTCGGGATAGATTCTGATTGTACACGAACTGTTATTTTTGCGCTTGTATTTGTCGTGTTATGTATATTTATGTCAAGTTTAATCGGTTCTAAGTTATCGGCAGCTCGACATTTGAGTAACGCTGGTAAAGTTGTGTAGTCTACATTCAATGGTTTATAGCAATTTACATAACGAACGGGATCTGCTGGTTTTTGTTGGAGATCAGTGTATAGGATTGTACTACAGGCAGCAACTAATCCTGTAAAGAAATATTCAAAACTTATTCAATGTATCAAAATAACCAATGTGTGATAGATTCAGTACTACTTGTAATATTATCTATGTGAGGTGATATGTGTAAAAATCTTGCCTGAAAAAGAAGGCTTTGTGTAGACCCACAATGTTCAATAATGTACTGAATAGTGGATTAAAAATATATCAAGCTTACCATCTTCGGGAATATACCCAGAGTATTCTCAGCTCAATTTTTTCAAGATGTTTCCTTTTATCGAAAAATTTAGATCAATTATAAAATAGAAGATTTCATAAAGGATACTAAATGATTAGGTGGTCTACATAAAACCAAAAATGATGGCAAGTGGTCAACAAGACACGTTTTGGCCTAGTAAATATTCTGGAATTGCGAGGAGCCATTCGGCTGTACTTACCATCCTTATAAAGACGCGCGGCCTAACAAAATATTTCTATATCAAGTTAAAATACTATTTACCAGGGTGACGCATTACCATATTAGACTTTATTATCATTTACCATCAGATGAAATTATAATGAACTCAAAAGCAATAAAATACGTGTTAATAAAATCAACAATGAAACACAATCGCTCGCACTGTCGCTCGAGTAAACGAACGCGAAAACGAAATGCAAAATACGTCGCGCCGCGCCCTTGAACTAACGCAGCGAGCACCGGCGTGCGTGTAAACGAAAGGACTAAATTGAGCGAAGGTGCTTTGACCCGTGCGTTTTGTCGCACTTCGTTTTCGCAAACTTTCGTTTCATTTAGCCGTACTAACATAAAAAGTAAAGTAAGTAGCAGCCCATTAACGTCCCTCTGCTAGGCACAGGCCTCTTCACTCCGAGGAGCGAGGGTTTTTAGAGCATTGACCCACCACGCTGCTTCACTGCAGATTGGCAGGCATAGTACACAAGTGCACTCTCTATTCCTTCACTCTCATAGTCTGATGTGACGGGAATCTGACACCACCGGCGAGAGATCAGGCGCAGGACCGACAGCTTAACGAGCTCTCCGAGACACGGGGTTGGATCACACCGCCAACTTCCCAACTTCGGACAAATATTGAGAAAATCTTAATAGAAAACTCAATATTGATTTTTGAATTGGCCCGACCCGGGACTCGAACCCAGGACCTTATTCTGTAGTCGAACATGCTAACCACTAGACCAATGAGGTAGTTACTACTGAGCAGTAAGCGTACTAACATGATAAATAATGCTAACAAAACGTTTTAAGATACGTTTTTTTTGTCGCACCACCAAAGGTATCGTAAGTACTATCGTCTGTCTTCGTATTAGGAAGCGGTCTCGTTACATCTTGTATTAAATTAAGTACCACCAAGTAATTTTTTTTCAATTAATTAATATGATACTGAGTATTATGAGATCCTGACTAATTGCATATTTACTTCTTTCTAATAGATTAATCTGTGTTTATCTTACTATTATAAGCACTTCAATACGTGAGATTACAGCCAAATACTAACTTGTAAACAATAGAAATATGATTTCTGCCATTCCTTAAATTTGGTTTTACTGTTATACACTGTAACCAGTATTATAAACCTACTAACTCAGACAGATTCTGTCATAGGGGATGCTTGAAATTAATTTTAAAGAGATAAAGCCGTCCGTTGAATGCTCTTTCATTGCTGATATATTTTGTAATGTTTGCTATTAAAAAAACTATCTCAAAGAAGTGGGTATGTATTTGAGTGGGCGACAATGTCTCTCAACATGTACATACAATTACTGAATAACTAAACTAGCGTAGAACTGGGTCGGAAGCTACAACAATCACGCGAGGTCATTCTAGGGCATTTGTATCATAATCCTAGTGTGGGGGAGCGATTCTTTTTATTTATATACATATATACATAGCATCAGGCCTCATTCTCATAGGGGTAGGCAGAGACCACATCCTTCCACTTGCCACGATCCTTGTATTTTCTTCGCTTCTTTCAATATCATTAAACCTTTCATACAAGTTCGTCGGTTTAGAGTACTCTTGACCTGGGCCTTATTTAAAATGTCCTGGATTTGGTCCACGAATGTTCGCCGTGATCTTCCCCTTCCAACTTTCGCATTCACTCTTGACTCCTAAATCCTTTTTGTCAGTCTCCTTTCATTCATTCTGTCTACACGCCCAAACCATCTAAGCATACCTTTCTCAATTTTAGTCACTACATCTTCTTTTTATTTCATATTAACGCCTAATTATGATCTCACGTTATGGCACGAAATATTATAGTTCTATTTTGTAGAAATAATTGCAATCAAGGATACAGTTTACCCAATGTTACCAGATATATCCAAGGAAACTGATTGGCCAGTTTACCTGAATAGGACTTAAGACATACTCTTACCAAAATTTCTAAAGCTTCACCTCATTTATTTTAAATTCCCTATATTTATTTTTATCGCGATGTAAACCCTGAATAGATTTCTCCCTATTCTCACAAGAATAATACACTTAACGCCGCGAAATGGACAGCTGTATTAATTACTGAAGGTCGTCGTTGTCGTCTCAACCGATTGACGTCCACTGCTGGACAAAGGTCTCTCTTAATGAATTCCAATGGGCCCGATCTTGCGCCACTTGAATCTAGCGGCTGCCAGCGACCCGCCTGATGTCATCGATCCACCTGGTGGGGGGGGGGTCTGCCGACGCTGCGTTTTCCAGTGCGAGGCCGCCATTCTAGCACCTTTGGGCCCCAACGTCCATCGGTTCTGCGAACTATGTGCCCTGCCCATTGCCACTTCAGCTTTGCAATTCGATAGACTACGTCGGTGACTTTAGTTCTCCTACGGGTCTCCTCATTTCTGATTTGACCTTAGTCTTCCGGCACTGAGTTGGATTCGGCGGTTGATCTCTTTTTCGAAGTTGGATCGACCTAATTGGATCGTGTGACCCAGGGAGATGTACTCCTCTACAACTTCGAGTGCTGAGTTCTCAACAGTGACCGGGTGGGGCGAAACATGAATGGTCGACATGATTTTTGTCTTATCCAGGTTCATTTTAAGTCCCACCTGTTGAGATACTCTGCAGAGATCATCGAGCATTGTAGTGAGATCTTCCAGAGTCCATTACTACTATATCATCGGCAAACCGCAAGTGAGTGATGTACTCGCTGTTGGCTGTAGGTATGTCTTTACATTAAGTTTCTGTGACAAGGTAAACTAAGAAAGCTCGTATTTTATGGACATGGGGTTTTCCCAAACAATGTACAAAGAAAATATTAATTAATACCAAATTAATAATAAGTATGTGAAAGTAATAATTCCTAAAATAAAACACACCTTGCTGTTCAACTTTCTGTGTCCTTGGATCTTCCCACTTTATATACGCTATGGCATACCATATACCAGGTTTTGGATTACGCATGGACAAAGTGACGTTGCTGCCGTCGGAGAGCAATTCCAATGTATATATCGTTTCCCTCGCGGAGGTATCTATAAAGTTCTTGGGAAAGTCATAGCCATCAGGATTCACAGCCGGATACGAGCCATGCTTAAGATGTATGATAACTTCCTGTGGGCTACAAGATCCTGAAAAAAAAAACGCAAAATCTATACACCGACACTTAAGAGACTGGGGATTTCGATGGCGTTGTGAGGCTCCACGCAACATGATTGAGTTTGCTGATATTCAAGTGGCCTCTAACAAAACAGTGACACTTTGGACCCTCGATCCCTTAAGCACCACGTACCACAGAATTTTTCGCAGGATATGCACGATGTATTTTAACAGTGATAAATTTTAAATGTCATATAAGTTCTTCATAATAAGAAACTAAATGCCTAGCTAGGTTCCGTACCCGCTACTCTCTGAACAAGAATCTACGCGTCTAACTATTAGGCCATCACCGCTCAACCCTGATCCAAAGCCCTCGCTATGTGTAAAGCAAAATTTATCGAATTTAATATTGGAGTCGCTTTTCATTCTCTCCTGGTAATCTAACCTAGTGGTTAGCGGTAATCGGTTATAAGATGCCTTGCTTGCTTGCTTAAGTTCTTGCTTGCAGTATCTTTTTACTGGTAAGGTGGTAACTAGTCACGGCCGAATCCCTCCACCCTACCAGACCTTGTCCTTGTCCAACGTGGAATCGAATCGCGGACTTTTTCTAGCGAACAAACTACTTACACCATGATGTAAACGAAGCCGTCTAAACCATATAAAAATAGAATTCGAAATAATATATTTCTCCCCTTATTAGTCACAAGCTGAACCCGCGACTTCGTCTACGTTGAATATTTTTTTCATAGGTATGAATGGACAGCATTTTCATTAATTTAGGCAAATTGCTTTACAAATAAAAAACATACGTATAAATACTTCAATGATTTATTTGCTGTGTATTACTACAAAGAGCTCATAGTCCTTTTTCAGGCTCTAGATTATCACTGTAGCAAACTTCAAACAATTTCGTAAAGTCCGCTCTAAGCTGACCACTCTGCAAAAGGATTATTCCTACCAAATTTCAAGTTTCTACGCCTTATGTGATGAGTTAGTCTATAGTTAACACTCCCGCAACCCCCTTTGCGGGTGGAATTTCATAAAATCCGTTCTTAGCTGACCTCTACTCGTCACAAGGAATATTCCTCCTGTCCGTCTTATGGTTCCAGAGAAATCGTGATGAGTCAATAGATAGGTGGATATCTCTTTTACATATATAAATAGTATAAAAAATATACTATAACTAATAATCTTCGATCAACTTAAACTTTAGCGAATTAACGTAACAGGAAAGATCTCATTAATTCAATAGACAACAATTGTTATTGTAACAGTAAAGCGATAATGACTATATTTAAATAGCCTTGCTTTGGAAGAATAGCGACACAATTCGAAAGAGATAATCTTACTAGGAGAGCTGTTTGAAAATTTATATACGTTTAAAACAATCGGTGGCGTTCTGTGATTTTTTTTTAATTGCTGACAGTTTAGCGATTGACTGTAATGTCACCTCGTGGTAAGTGATGATACAGTCTAAGATGGAAGCGCGTTAATCTGGGTAAGAGGTGATGCAGAGTCATTGTTACCGATTCGAATATGAGTTTTTAACAAAAGATAATATAAACTTTTCTGAATTATGCCTTTTTTCATCGCCTCAAATATCGCATGTCGCATTACAGTCGACCGCAGATTGGTGATAATTTTTTTATTGCTGACAGTTTAGTGCTTGACTGTGATCTCATCTGATGGTAAGTGATAATACAGTCTAAGATGGAAGCGCGCTAATCTGGTAAAAGGCTATATACCTCTTATGGTCTCTATACAGCATCGTACCGGAACACAAATCTCTTTGTTTGGCGATACGTTTTTCCTGGTATGGTGGTAACTAGCCACGGCCGAAGCCTACCACCAGACCAAACTCAGACAAATTAGAAAATACAATTTTCTAAACTCGCTTTACCGGGGATCGAACCCAGGGCTTCTGCTAGCTAAGCCAATACTCGCACCACTGCGCCAACAAGGCTGTCGAAAAAGTAAATATGGCGGGTCCTAGGGCTCGCATCAGTTGATTCACTTACATCGTTGTTTATTCTCAATATTTTTTGAAGTGAAAATTCTATACACGCATGAAGATATGCAGCGTTTCTTATGCTAATTCGTTTGAAGGTTACGTAGTTTTAACATTTAAAAATAACATGTGGCAATTTAATTTGCCACACGTCACTAATCAAAATATTAATATGTTATTTTTCAAAAACAAATATTTAATTTACAATTTCTAATATTGACAAAAAACACGAGGCATTTTTATTTACTATTCATCATTTGAGATTTCAATATATTAGTTGTATTAATTTACGATACTTTGAATTATTTTACTCTGTAATTCATACTGTTCATTTTGCAACAGGAATGTTATCAAACAATTTACTGGGATAATCACCATTTCCTGCGACTTTATATTTAGGTTTTAATATGTAGATGTTGCTAGATTACTTGCAAGTGTATGTAATACAACAGTGGGATATATAAACTATAGATGAAACTGACATCCAGCAACCTGCCTCTCCAGCCAAATAACCAGATAAAAATTGAGTATCCAGCCGGATACCAGATTTCAAATAAATACAACAAAGATTGCAGGCACTGTATTCAACACAAAGAATTATGATTTTTTATTAACAGAACAAGAAACTTTGTAATTTAACTGCATTTAAGGCATATTATGATGAAGAAATAATTTTTCTGTGTTAAAATGGCCTAAAATAACCAAAGCTTTGTGATTCATTTGTGTAAGTTGCCACTTGAATATATTCGGCCAGGAATTTAGCTATCAGACTTTAAGGTTGGCCAAATATTCAGTATCTGGCACAATATCTATCTGTTTCATCTGACACGATATAGGATTAACACTTAAAATTCTAGTTTTAAGTGTCAATTCCTATATGCATATTGGGTGATTTTATAGTATATAAAATTGTATCAATTTGCATAACTGATGATTTAGTACCTAATACTTGTCATTTATAAATTTTAACACAATTGGGGCATAAATATACAAAATTTAATTGCAATGAGCTCTTTCTAGTATTTTTCTCAACTGTTGCTGCACTGTTTTTTGATACTATAAACTAGTTGACCTTCACAACTTTTTATCATATTTAAAGAATATATAAAAGTCTCTATTCACTAATTAATAATAAATAAGTAATTCTAATAAATAATAAGTTTAAAGTCTATAACCCTCAATATCTTCCTATATAGTTTAAAATATTTATATAAATAAACTCTACTTATCAGATACTGCAGTCAGTGCATGCAGTTTATACATAGTCTGCCATTTCAAAATATTTTTACTATATTTGATAAAAAAAAGTTGAACCTTCATAGATAGTTTTTTTATTTGATAAAGGTAAAAACTATTATAGACATTATATTATAAGTCAAAAGGTAAGTTTACCTATAGCACTATAGGACTATGTGGTATGAATGTGAACTAAATTATACTTAATTTTAATTAGACTTGTTATAGTAGCATATAGTCTTGTAAAAGTATTTACTGTCACAAACACTGTTCCAGGATTCTACAATTCTGTCTTGTACTGTAACTGTAATGGGATTGTTCTTGTTTCAGTAGATGATGGGGTTTATTAAATAACAATACCCTCGCCTGCTCTAAAACTTCTATATCTCTTTCTGTTAATCCATCCAAAGAATGAATTAATCATTTCTGATAACTACTTATCAATCATTTGCACAGATATAGATTTATAAATGACTCTTGAGCTTCTATATGAATCTTAATCAACTTTATCAAAGATTTTAATCAATAAACACACAAGGCAGATTATTTAATTTTTGTTAATGACTCAAGATAATCCCAAATAGTCTAATTTCTTATCAGAATTTTAAAAATAGTTAAGACTACAAACCAATATTGTTTAAATGTAACTCTTCACATTGAAAAGTGAACCGCGCATCGCTGATGTCGTTGGCAACAGGGTAAAACACAACTGCAACTGTCCGATAGCTCCTATACATGTATACATCAATTCCAACACGCCTGGTAACTAACTGATAGCCCTCAAATATAACAGGCCGAGTGTGAGACAATTGCTCAATTATTCTCCGTTTTTTTTCTTCCATTTCGGACTCTTTATCGCCATTGGAAATCCCATAACAAAGATAAAAAAATAATAAACACACAAGTCTCATTTCGCGGTATTATGATCAAAAATAATCACTAATTTATCCTTTTAAAATTTAAATTCTTCCAATAATTCAGCGCTTATGTACAACTTATAATACTAATACTACTTGTACGTTCTTTATATAAATTAAATTTCATTATTTTCCTTAGCACACGCACAAACCCAAACATTTACAATTATTAACTGACAACTTGATAAGTGACAATTGACAATTCACATCTATCTAACATCAACTGACATTTTTGACAGTGTGTCTGACGTACTGACATTTGACATAAGATTAGTTTTTAATAAATTTTTGAACGGCCGGCATTCTAGAGTTTTAAAGCCTATATTATAATCTGAAATAGTAATACAAAAATGATATAAAACTTACTGTTACAGATTTTTCAGATATATTCCAGAATTATTTTTTCACATATTCTGGTATTAATATTATTACTACATTAAAAAAACGGTTTTATATGAGATAAAAAAATGAAACGGTAATTATTAACACTTGGATGCTTTTTAACTTTGTTAATTCTTTTTAGTAAATTGAAATTGTAAAACTAGTTATACCATATTCTAATGACCTGAATAATTTAATGATGGGCAGTAATATTTTCATATTTTGTGCAAAAAGTTTCCAATAACGCGATGAAAGAAAATAAAATTTACTTATCGAGTATACCTACAAAGAACACAACTTTAATTCGTGCAGTTGCGTGCATTTAAAAACATAATAAACGTGCAGTTACAGGTGAACGCTTTATTGTATGAAATTTTGATAAACGCGACTGTCGGAGAGTGTGTGGCGCACGGAACCGCTGAAAGCGCTTGCTCTCAGAATTTTAGAAAAACGTTTTATTGAAACATTATCTATGCGCAGAGGCTCGTTGTTTATTAGAGGATCCCATTTTCGATGAGACTAAAAATATTTTGGTCGTTTAAACTCAATTTCATTATTAACAAATTTTATATTTTTGTTCTTGATAGATGACCTTCCTTTCTAGGTGGTTAGTAGGCACCCTTTTAATGACGTTATAACTTCAGTCTGATCTTAGTTACTTAGCTTAGCATTTTACTTTCTATGAACAGGTAATTTTAAAAATGATCGGATGTATGTTTTTTTGTATAACATTTCCATCAGATAAAAGCGTTGATTACGATTTTTTTGTCAAAATTGCCTTCTTTCCTTGGCCTTTGGAAAAATAGTCATAGAAATTAGGTAATTATAGAAATGCTGCTAACTTTACTTTCATATATACGTAACATTATTGAAAAACACATTTTTCTTGTCTAACTAGCCTTTTGTAGTCATTATTCTACTCAAGCAGCGATATGTATAATGTAACATCGTGAATAGGTAACTTTATATTTGATATGGTATCACTTGTATATAATGTTTGACAAAGTCGCGGCGTGCAAACGAAAAAACTTTTTTGCTGTTAGGATTCTGCGCGCGCATGTCTCGTTCACTCGCAATCGCATAAAATTTCGAAGTTTGCGCTTCGCAAAATAATGGCTTCGACTATAAATTCGAAGCCCGCAGAAGTGAACGGTGACTGTCCGCGATTAAGTAAAATGTATAAAAGGGAAAATAATAAAGTGACTGTTGTCTTGGGTGCTCAGTGGGGCGATGAGGGCAAGGGAAAAGTGGTGGATCTCCTCGCCGTAAACTCCGACATCGTGTGCCGCTGCCAGGTTAGATTATTAAAATTTGTTTTTAATTTATTATATAGATATCATACTGTGTTGTATATACCAATATTTTTTCATTTCTTAACCTATCATATAAATTAACTTTGGGTACAAAGTTAGTTTTATTTATTTAATAACAAAAATTTGAGGTTATAAAGTTTTATAATAAAATCATCTGTTGAAAAACAACTGCGACGCCTTGACGACTCAAACAAACTTCTTATTTAAAATTTCAAGTTCACTCATAAGAGAAATGTTAGAATTGGCGTGACGCCAACTTGTTTGAAAATACTGTGAACTGTTTTTGTATTAACGTGATGTATTGTTTAGTTAATTCGCGTATACGATTGTATATAATGAAACGTAAATGCAGAGCTATTATTCAGTTACGTAATGATTACGCGCATTTCCCGCGGATACTGCATTTTTATTCATCATGTGACCGCGATTGATGTGCCAATCGTTTAAAAATATAAAGGCTGCCACAACAACTGATCATCATTACATATTATGAAACAAAGTCCTCCGCCGCATCTGTGTCGGGACTGGTCGCAATAAAATCAATAAAGACTGTTGGGATTTTCGTGCCATTTTCACCAATAGACAGAGTAATTAAACAGGAAAACTTATCTATAAAATTTGTCTCCATTAGCATAAACTGGTTGAAATATAAGGATAGTTTTTTTGGAAGTGTTTGAAACAGACAATTCTCTTGGGAGCTGTCATCTAAAACAATGCCTAATTGTTAATATATATGACATTATTATGAATGACAGAATATTCCTCTTTTATAGATCTACAATAATAGAATTAAGCAGGGTCAAAGTAAAAAAAGGGATTGGAATTCTCTTAAAGATTTACCAGTACATGTGAAATACGACTGTACAATTTGGCATACCAGCTGAAATCTGTACTAGAGCTATAAAAAGTAGCTATTTATAGCACCCTATTTTTATAGCATACCCTTTAGATTAGTATTATTTAACACAATTTTATTTCTCAAAGTTTGTATGCACCCTAAATAGATGTTCTGTATAGTGACAGTGTAATTGTGGATTATTGCCAAGGTCTCGGTCATTTATTGTCACGCTAAATAGCTTTAGCATATTCATATGTATAATTTTCTATAATACGATAAAGTAGTAACATCAATTTACAAATCTTAATATAAATTTAAGTATGTATATTAAAATAAGAAATCTGGTGTGAAATTCACACATCTTAGAATTGAACCTTAAAAAAATTTTGGCTTTAAGATAAAAAGAATAATGTAAAAGTTCATCAAGAGGATAATTGTAGCTTTTAGTAATGATTTCATTTAACTCCTACTATGTCATACAATTTTACTTATGTTCATGGTTTTCTTTGTGTTATGCTGCATAGCTCCTGTTTAGCAATAACATACATACATTACATTAATCTGCCTCTTTTTACTGTTTTCACAATAAAAAAACTGATGTCAATTGTATCATTGCAACACATGTAGGGCATTATATGAGGTAATGTATGAAGTGAAGCTAAATTGTAATATTTACATTGTATTCCTTCAAAAAAGTGAAGCAAAAATTAGGCATATAAGTTTTACAAAGAGAACTTGTTCATATCTCTCCAAGATTTTACCAGTAACTTTTAACTAGAACTCTATTGTTTCTCCTTATATGTCCATAACAGCTTACAGATATCTATATTAATCATTATAATTGGTTCATATATCATCATAGGTTACCTATAGATATATGTAGCAAACATTTCAGGTATAGGTTTTTAGAAAGGTAAACCTTTTCCTATTTAAGATTAATGTCTACATAAGTTTCCTTTGCAGTATATTTCAACACTTCAAATAATAAACAGTTATAATACCATATAAAGATATAAGAATATTAATGTATGATGAAGTCATATGTATATTTCCTGATATAACCGCTTTGTACTGACACTGTTTATGTTAATATCTGTGTTGATTAGTCATCATATTGAACAACCTACATTGAACATAACTGGTATATAAAAATGTTACGCTAGTTATATTAATTGATATGTAAATTATTAAATCAACAGATTTTTTTATTATTAAATGTCTTCCTATTGGAATTATCAGTTGCAGGGAGCAACATCAAAGAAGTTAGTTTTTTGTCTTGAATATATTTAAGTGTGTTTGTAAATTAAGAATTCTCTAAACCCTTAATAATACAGTCTGATGTAACAATGGTATAACTTGTCATTAGTACTATTATAATCAGGATCTACAACTTTACATATGCTTCAAGGTATATAGGTAGGCATTGTGATGTTCCCGACTAAGCAAGCTGTGCCATCTTTGCCGATCGGTAGCGATGTGGATGGTCTGATTGGCTTAGGTATCCAGCTGTGCCGCTACCTGAACGAACCATCGCTTCGGACTTTGGTCTGTGGGTCTTGTGCCTTCCATCTTTCCGGTCAATATGAGTTTCTCTAGGTTATCTCTCGGCCTTCGCGCGATATGTCTAAAAAACTGTAGTATACGCTTTAGACATATCGCGGAAAGCCTGTGAGTTACCTTTAGCTTTTCCAAGATGGAAACATTGTCCTGTGTGCAGTCCAGGGGATCCGCAACATTCGCCGCAATGTCCAGATAGATAAACTCAATATTACCAGTAAAAGTTTGATCTAAGACTCGAATAGGATCCGATGGGAAATCTAGGACCCGATTTTATTTCTTGTCTTATAATGTAACTGAAGTAAAGAGGCAATGTACAACATTGGCAGTATCAGAAAATAATATTCCTTAAGTATGTTAATTAAACAGGTTTTGATAATATCAAGTAAGTAAGTACCTCAGAATATTGACTTTCTTAGTTTACGACTAGAATTCATTATTTTTGCACTCTCGAATTTTTTTTGGCGTCAGTACCAGCTTATTTATGGCTTTTACAAAGACTCAATATAACAAGTATTTTTGCATATTGATAAACTCAAAAACGAGCGAAATTATTTTGCCTTTATCTTATCACATTTTTTAAAAGTCAAGACATTAAAATTTCGTTTTTCATCGTAAATAAATGCATTGGTCTGTTTCGTGTGCAGATGTTTCTGTCCTAGAAACGTCCTTCACGATCCGGTTGACAAGATGGCTGCAGATAAAAATTAGTTTCAATAGTTACATAAAATGGTCTGAAAGAATCTCTACGTTCGATATGACTCAAGTATAGCCTGGAGTATTTCACTTTTCCAGTTCAGCAGAAACTTATTTGCTTACAAGTGTAAGTACAAGTGTTTTTCTGCTAACCCGGAGTAGAGCAGCATGGTGGGTCTATGCTTTAAAAACTCTCCTGAGTGAGGTAGCCTATACATTTTATCCTTTGGGACGTCAACAGACTGTTACTTGCCTTACTTTAAGCCTTTTCGTAGGAGATATCTACCTATAAGAAGTGTCATCCATTAAAAGAAGTTCAAAGACTACGAAAAAAACGTCATCCATAAGATTAATCACGATTTTTGATGTTTTTAATAAATTTATACTTAAAAGACCAGTACCGTCTATTTAATGCTTATGTAGCTAATTTGATAGCAGAAGTAAAGAACGATCACATTGTTTAAAAGCAAATTGCATTAATTATTTTTATTAAAAGTTAAAATTAAACTTCTTCTTTTTTTGGTTAAAGTTTTGTTTCTACATATAAACCTGCTACTAATGATCTTCAAAGTACGCCTGCAATTTTGGTCGTACTTAATTCGGATTTCACCTATTTTTATGACATTGTAATAGATTGGTTTGCCTTGACTCGCTAAATTTTACTGCAACCGTAGTAACAGCTAAGATTGGCAGGTGGAGGTCTCCTGCGAAACCGTTATAATTTTAAGTGATTGGGTCCGAAACTGGAGACATCAGGGTGGCGGAAGCTTACCGTTAATCTTAAATAAATGCCCGATTTCACCAACCTCCCAAGTTATAGGACTTGTTTTTATAGCTAATGCTGTAAATCCCGGAAGAAGGAACTCTAGAATTGCAAGCGCTGAGAATGGAGTATTTCACTCCTATACGCTATCATTGTGTCTCTGAGAAGTCCATTTGTTCATGCAATAGGACTATGCAATCGTGATAGGGCAATTTCACTTAACCTTTAATGAGCCAATAAGAAATCTTGCTTGAGGGTAGTCGACTAGTTCGATCGAACAACCCGAAACTATTTTACATATGGAAAGCTGGTTACAATTCCACATAGTGCGATCTCTTTCATTGTAGAGTAATTGGGTATCGTATTGACGATTTCCTCCCGTGTTTAAAAAAACATTGTTATGTCCAGTAGAGATGTTAATGACGAAAAAACGTAGTAGATAGAGTTTTATCTGCAAGAATATCTAAATTATTTTCCTGGATAGTTCAGTAATATTTTGCACTGTATCAATGCAGCCCAGGCCTTGGCAGCTATCAAGAGTCTAACAATGAGTCATGACCGTGTATAGCGTGTATCGTTTTATCGTATAATTACAAAGTACACTAGACAGATCTCCATATTATTGTATCTACATTCTGATATATCCTGAAAGCTAATTAATAAAGTTTTATTCGTATATGTGCGAAAGGAATTAGCATAAGGAGCTTATCTTATTTTAAGTATATAATTTGTATGTGGTGGTTTCCTGTCGAAAGAGGTGTTCGACAGGGATGTGTTGCGTCACCATCGCTGTTCAACCTATACACGGAAAAATGTTTGACTGATTTAAAAGAGAGTATGTATGGGTTAAGAATGAATGAATTACTCATCAAATGTTTACTTTCCGCTGACGATCAAGTAATACTTGCGTCATCCGCTAACGAACTACAGGAGATGGTAAATATTATGAATAAAGCTTCGAAAGGGAAAGGAATGAAAGTGAATGTAAAAAAACGAAAGTTATGCTTTTTGAAAGAGATGAATCTACGATGAATAGATGGGGAGAGGTGAGAAAATTTGTATACTTGGGATCTAAATTTACAAAAGATGGAAAATGTGAAAGTGATATTGAAAGGAGAGTGTATAATGGTAAATGGTGCCCTGCGCGCTTTTATGAATAGCCAGATGGTGTATCAAAGGGCTAGACTGGCTGTGCATGCAGGAGTGTTGGTGCCAAACTTATGTATAGTAGTGAAAGTTGGGTATAGCAGAAGAATCATAAAAGTAAAATAAATGCGGTATAGATGAGAGCGTTGAGAAGTATGTGTGGATTAAAACTGAGCGATAGAGTAAGAAATGGTGTGATAAGAGAACGTTGTGGTATAAAAGAAGATGTAGTGACTAAAATTGAGAAAGGTATGCTTAGATCGTTTGGGCATGTAGAGAGAATGAATGAAAGGAGACTGACAAAAAGGATTTATGACCAAGGCGAACATTCCTGGATCAAATCCAGGACATTTTAATTGTATGAAAGGTTTAATGAGACTGAAAGAAGCGAAGGAGATATGCAAGGATCGTGGCAAATGGAAGTATGTTGTCTCTGCCTACTCCTATGGGAATGAGGCGTGATGCTATGTATGTATTTGTATTTGATTCAACTCTTCCTAAAAGCTTTATTGATTGCGACGAAATTTTCATGTGTTCAGGCAGATACAGGAATAGTTTATATTGACAATTCTATTTCACAAAATAACAGATTCCTTAATATTTTCATGATATCAGGAACTACGCAGGTAACACTACCAGGAACATTTAGTCATACGTTCTCAAAACTGTTACGTGTCATTGCCAGATATAAGTAGCAGCCCTTTAACGTTCCACTGTAGGGCACAGGCCTACCCACTCATGGGAGAGAGCGTTTTTACAGCCTAGACCCAGCGCGCTGCTATACTGCGACTTGGCAGGCATAACATGCCGTCTATCCTCTCACTTCATCCATCTTTCAAATTTCTTTTAAATCCACTTATCCGATTGACATGTTTTATTGCAATAAGCCATAAAATTAACTACAGCAACGGTCAAATAAACGTGATTTTGTTAGTGTACTTTGTTAATAACACGTTAAAGCTGTGGTTCAGTCTGATATTACACATAAACGAGGAACTTACAAGCTGTCGTAGGAAACCCAGATTAGTAAGGAGTCTATGTAAATAACTGTAACATCAATCTGCCTGACTTCAGCAAAGTCTCCATTTCTATTAACGAAAGTGCTATTAAAATTGGTTCTACTGTTTCGTAATTATTTATGTACTATATCGTTCAATTTTAATTCAGTAGATCACGAATTTTTGGCCATAACGATAAAAGGATTGTGACGGTATCACAAACGAAAAACCAAATGAAATAGTAGAAACCTTTAATTGCCAATGTACATGGAAGAATTAGTACCTTCCGCTTAATGTCATTCAAATTCGTTGTCTTCAAAATAATGGAAGAGATTTATTTGACTGACATCACAAGGTTATATACCATTTCTATCGTTTTGATGGAAGTATTTCGGTTTCATGTTTATCTTCATCAAGCTGATGTCCGCTACTTATGCGGCGTAGATTTCGTATTCATGTCTCTTGAGTTTCCTATTCAAATTATTTGGATTATACAATGCATATCCATTGTTTGTTGTAGATAAAAGGTTATCTGCTTGATATCATCAGATAGGGAAATACACTTATACTGTAAAAGAAACGTATACAATAAATATAACACTTAAATGAAAGAACAGTGTGTATGTAGCGATTTCTTAAAAGCAAGAGTAATTCGGAAACAAGGCGGCTTTTTCAGCGTTCACAAATCATCCCAAATCCATCAGTTTTTTAAACTATATGCCTTATTTGATTAATCATATAGCCACTTCTTTTACGTAATTACATTTCTGCTTTGATAACATGTGTCTACAAAGACAATGATTGCAGTTGTCTACTTAAATCTGGTTCCGATGTCATATAGATGGACTATGAATATTACGTGATATATTTTATCGTACTCTCTTTTTTAAGTAAACGAATTTTACATAAAAAATAAACTCAAATCAATGGATTCCTCTTAGGAATCGAAGCTGACATTATGTTTTACTATAAATTGCCTCTCAATTCGTGGTATCTTTAATTAAAAAATATGGTACACCAGTGATAATTATCTGTAGATAAGCGGGGGATTCACCAATTTTATATAGTAATCATGTGCATAAATTTGAATTGTTTTATCGTCCGTTGCGTCTATATAAAGGCTAATCAGTGTTCTAGAAAAAAAATGAAATAGAATATAAATTGATTTTTTCAAGCTCTTTTTATTCCGCTGGGATATGCTTTTATGCACAAACCTCGAGCCATTAGGCAGGAATGTGGGTCTCGGGGGGGGGGGGGGGGGG
>JACTOM010000061.1:1903103-1925250 GCA_015832385.1 Elymnias hypermnestra | reverse complement strand
GGGGGGGGGGGGGGGGGTGTTACCCACTAAAACCCAGCGAAACCCTCTTCATCCATGAAGGAGATACCATGGGGTCAACTGCCGTATTCGTCTCCGGTGTCCTAGATGACTCCGACTGAGGATTCATGGAGCCGGTAGCCGTCTTCTGCACCTATTAAATGACTCCGGGTGCTCCGTAGAACGACTACACCGAAGCCACTCTCGTGCGATGTCACTTTTGGGCATTCACGGCCACGTCGTTTACGTCCCCGAGCAGGATTTGCGCTCTGTCGAATCCTCTCTGACTTCTTTTATTTTTCATTACGTCGTCGCATTATGAGACCACCACTTTCCAAGTCTCTTTATCTGTTAACATAGCTGCAACAATGGCTGACGGAGAAAGATCTGCCCCAATACGGGTAACCAAGGCGCTTCTCTCACTGCTCCGTGCAGGATACTCTGCGAACATAAATTGAACATCATCGCGTTCATCTCCACAGTGGTGTCATTGCTCACTTATCTCACACCTATTCAAAACAGTTACTCACTGAAATAGACATGTCCAGTGAGTATCTGTGGCAGCCGGAAGGTGACGTTACCCCTGGAACTTAAACAAGTTTCAAAACTTCTTAGAAGCGCCCCTACAGCACGTGGTAGTGCGCTCCGATCGTCTTCAAGTCGCACTCGCCATTCATTAAGTGCTTGTTGATGCCCCTGTTGCCTGAGCACTCTAATATCCTTTTCTGATACACTCCCGTCTCTCTTGCGAATGTTGCGGCTCCAGGCATACAACTTTGCATTCATAACAGCAAGTATATCCATAGGAGGCACACGGGCTAGGACCGTAGTTGCCTCAAAGCATATAGAATAGGGCCACTCCTGCCCAGCATCTCTCATTAGAGAGAATGGCGCCTACATCGTTTTCCAGCAAGAAGTCTGCACTAATCGGCGCCACCAAGAGGTGACGCTGAGGTCCCCAGAATTCTTCGAAAATACAGCGGTTGTAACGTAAAAAATACACCGGTAGGTGTTAGTTTCGCATTTATAATATTGGGAGGGAAAAGTTTATGTCTACCCTTGCCATTTGTTCTCCTTATCTCGCATGTCATTAGCACGGCCATCATTGTAATCAGCATAATACTTGATAGCTGTTCTTGCGAGGCACTTAACAAAAATGTACCTTATACGTATAAACTGCTAAGTACGTATTGCAATTTTATAGTAGTTATAATTTTATTAGGGTATGCGGTTAATTCTTCTTACTCGTATATTCATGAAAGAGTGGTCGTGGTCATGAATGGTGGTTGCGATTTTTCCGTCCATATTGATGGTGATTGGCCTCGAGTACCTTGACCCTCTAATTTTCCCTGAATATGTCCAAACATTTTTAGGATTCTTATAAAAGAGTCGACGAATTTATCTTCTTTAGGATTGAAACGTTAGTGCGGTGAGCTGTCCATTTAATTTCCAACGATCCTTTTAATGGATAGTCCATCTTTCAGATGCGTAGATGATGCTGATGATATGCGACATAATTTGTTAATTATATGTGAATGATTTTATTTTAAGTTTAAAATATCTAGAATTTTCCTGATTATCTGAAACTTCGTTCTAATAAACCCTTACAAAGTGCAAAAATCGCAAGTCATTCTATTGATGACTTCACAAGTATTGCAGAAATAAATATGCGATGACAGAATTTTAATTTTAAAAAGTAAAAAAGTAAATAACATATTACAAATTTGTACAAATACGAAAATGACGAGGATGCCTAATACCTTAAGATTTATTTACTATTTTTATTATTATTAGATTTAATTTTGATTGTAGTTCTAATATAATATTTATTTATTAATTTTAATTTGTTTTATTTTTTCTGTATTTCTTTTGTTTTTTATGTTACTAAACTGTAAACTGGAACAAGTGCCTTTTAAATAACAAGATAAATAAAAAATAAATTAATTTAAAACAACAATTTCATAGCTATATGTGCCTAGTAAGCTAATTGTAATAAATTTGTATATTTCAAAACCCTTTTCAGAGATGCTTAAATATATATAAAAAACCACCCTTCTGTAAATCGAACCCACGTACTCGAGGCCGTCAAAGTCATATAAAGATAAATCGACCTCGTCATTAGGGAATTCCCATACTCTTAAACTGACATCTTAAGGAGATTTAATGTTACCCTTTTGGCTGTTACTTCGGCGTTAAAAAATTTATAACTAAACATTATTACCTACTTTTTGTTTTGGTCTACATATACTTGAATGAACTGAGTGATAATTTGAATATTACTGCGGCTCACGTCAAGATCTTGACAAGCTTTCCTAGTCTACTTTCAAGGCTATCCTTATACGTATCTGTCTCTCTATCCATTGGCATATTCTCTATCCAAAGTCAGCCTGATGCAATTACACTACTGCCGGCGATTTTGCGTCATTTCTCTAGTGAAGCCCATTGTCAATAAATCTTTATCAACAGATCCCATCTAGGTATTCGAAGGGCTCTCTTTAATGTCTAAAACCCGTCGATTCCTATGGTTCCTGTTTAAGCGCATTACAGGCTCATGTATCACCTATCCTTACACGTATAACAACAAAAATATGTATTTAATCACATATTTGCTTCTTTGTACAATCAATTACATCACAGACAGGTATTTCGGTTTAATTTATAATGTAAACAAGATTCTTTCTATAAGTCAGAGGTCTCGTTGCTCTACTTTTAATAAGGTGTCAAGTTTTCGACATCTAAATTAGAAACGTGCAGACTGAAAAAGTAGCAATATTACATCAACTTCAGTCCTTGATATTAGTTTTGTGGTCTGTTAATAGTTTCACTTCGTTATTTCAAGAATTGGTGAGATTGATTATAATATTTATAATAGTATTTTTTATTATTGCGTTGGAATGAAACCTGATGTTACAGTCTAAAATTAGAGCACGTTAACTTAATAGAAGGTAATTTTCCTCTTATGGTATCTACACAGTATAGTACCGAAACGAAATTATTTTTTGCGTAAAGGAATGTCTCTCCAGGTAGAGTGGTAACGACTAAAGCCTCCTACAAGTGTTTTCTCGGTAATACATTTGAAATATTTAATAAACCAAGATCACAGAGGAATTAAAATATTCAGTTGGAATTTCTAAATATGTCCTATCAGGAATCGAAACCAGTACTTAAGTTTGGCGAATATTCCCACCACTACGCCTACGAGTCTTATAGGATACAAGAAAGAAAGAGCTTTACATATGAGATTTTATACTCGAAAATATTAAAGTATATTTTTCGTTTACAGGGGGGTAACAACGCGGGTCACACAGTGGTCGTAGATGGAAAAGAGTTCGACTTTCATCTTCTTCCTAGTGGGATAATCAATTCAAAATGCACCTCTGTGATAGGTAAGTGCCTCTTAATACCACGTGAAACGACTCGATCGACACCTAAGTTTAACTTGTATCAGTAATAATTGGTTTATCTTGAAATACCCGAATAATAAAATAATCTTTAATAATAGTACCCGTTGAAATGTTAAAATGATGGTCTAATAATTACGTCATTATATATAACGATATGTGAACAGAATAATTATAACCCAAACTTAACCTTTAATACTGTTTTATTGGTATCGCTCGATCAGAAGCTCTAAATTGTTAACACACCAGCTTATTAAGACACTAATATTCTCATAATCTCTGAATTTTGTAGTTTACATATATGAGAATGTCATCTCATGTTCTGTCCTTTTAATTAATTTATCATACTTTCACTCATGCAAAGATCTACGTAAAGAGATTGTTTCAAGCAATAATACCGCCTTTACACTTTAGTATCATTTTTATAGTTGAAGTTTCTCAATGTGTATGTACATTTTTTCTTTTTGTACAAGAAAGTTATCTCTCGCTCTCGCTTTATAAATATACTTAATACAATGCTAATATATTTATTAAGCAATAGGAATGATTTTATGTTTGATTCTAGCTTTTTGTAACTTATACGACAAATTTAACCCGAGAGATAAAGTACAAATTGGTTCTATGTAAAAAAAGTCGCGTGCACAAGTTAATATGAAAATAAAAGGTCCAATTAATAAGACAACGACATAATAAGTAGGCCGGAAATATTCGCGAAATTTAACCGCAGTGCCAATACACGAAAGGCACGACCCAGTAAATGTACCTAATCATGCCCCCAGAATTAAACGGCAAGGTTCCCCGGTTTATGAGATTACACTAAAAATGTATTTACCTTTTATTGTCTTCCAAACAAGACATGACACGAAAATGTTATTTTGTTCCAATCGTCTATTAGTCCATAGAGACTATGTCCTTCCACTTGCCACGATCCTTGCCTTGCCTTATCTACTTCGCTTTTTTTATTCTCATTACACCTTTCATACAAGTTCGTCGGTTTAGAGTACTCTTGACCTGGTCCTTATTTAAAATGTCCTAGGTTTGCATTCGCCTTTGTTTTCCCATTCCAACTTTCCAATTCACTCTTGATTCTAAATCCTTTTTGTCAGTCTCCTTGCATTTATTCCCTCTATGTGCCCAAACCGTCGTAACTTCCTTCACAATTTCAGTCACTATATCTTCTTTTATACCACTACGTTCTCTTGTAACACTATTTTTAACTTTGTCTTTCAGTTTCAATCCACTCGTACTTCCCAACGCTCTCATCTCTACCGCATTTATTTTACCATAATTATAAGTTCACTGGCTCTTTATACAGAGTTGGGCAAAAGTTATGCTACCATTTTGATTGCCTATAACTTTGTTCAAAGAAAAGATAAGTAGGTTTGGTTTTCATAAAAAGTTTATTTGGTCTTTACATTTAATGTAACATCATTGTCTTGCCTAAAACAACTGCATGGTATAGTGTTCATGCTGGAAACATCATTGGCCCCTATTTATTTGAAAACGACCAAGGTGTTGAAGTTACTGTTACTGTCGAACGGTACCAAGACGATTCAAAATTTTCTTGGCGATTTAGCTTGACCAGCCAGTTCTCCAGATTTAACAGCACCAGGCTTTTTCTTATGTGGATTTTAAAATCAAAAATTGATATGAATAAGCTTTAAACGACCTTATTCATCAACTTGAAAGGTCGCCATGAAAAATGCCTTAAAAAGAGTCGGAAAGTTGTATAGCGAATCGCGGTCACCATTAAGTCGATATAATTTTCCAATCATAACAAAAAAAAAATGTAAAGACCAAATAAACAGTCAAGCGCAAATCTGTATTGAATAAAAAATTGGAACTGACGTGACCTTCATTTAACAAAACTTTAAAGTCAACGTGGATTGGTTCCGTTGTATAATCACGCCCGATTGTTATTTAATAGGCGCATTATAACTCTATTGCGTGACATTAAAAAACTAACTCTGAGCTATATTTCAAATGGAAGAACACAATCTGCAATGGTATCGTAAAATTACAATTTCGCAGAGACAGTTTAATGTTGGAATAAATATTTTTGTTTATCCCTTGCATCTCCATGATATAAATATTTAAAGTAATGTCAACTTTAGTACAACAGAGGAAATATTTTAGCGCTTGATACATAGGCCAGCTGTTTTCTTATCTCTCGTGGAAATGTAGTAGTACAAAAAACCTAATTTATGGGATCGAATTGTTAATCGTAACCAGGGGTCATTGGGCCTCCCATGACTGCTTCATTGGTCTAGTGGTTAGCTTTTTCGGCTACAGACATGAGGCCAATTCAAATATTGATATTGAGTTTACTATTAAGATTTTCTCAATATTTGCCCGAAGTTGTAATTTTGGCAGTGTGCTCCACCCCCGTGCTTCGGAGGGCACGTTAAGCCGTCGGTACTGCGACAGATCTCTCTCCGGTCTTGTCGGATTCCCGTCACATCGGACTATGAGAGTGAAGGAATAAGAGTGTGCACTTGTGTACTATGCCTGCCAATCCGCATTATAGCCTATGCCCAGCAGTGCGACATTAATGGGCTGCTACTTACTTAACCAGGAATCAACTTTTATAGATAGACCGCAAATGTTATTAGAATATTGGTTTGGGACCACATTTCGTCCAATAACCACAATTTCATTCGACGAAACTATTTTTTTTGCATTTTTGACCATATTTATTTACTCACATTTGTATGTTTGTCTTGGCTTGCGACACGCGGATCTCTGGGTGCCAAACCCCTTATCGAAACGATTTTTCTTTTAAGTGTTAATTGATATCTTGGAGAATAAAATCATCGAAATCGGTCTGGCTATTAAGGAGGTTAATTAATCACAAGCACACGTAAAGAATTATATGTAAAAAGACGTAGAAAAGCGGACTTTATTCGTGTACATGTACTGACGGCTCTCTTTTCTCTTTATTTCTATATTTTTACGTAAAGAATTCGATTCGTAGAGATATTGAGTTCTATTTTCGGCGGGACCAATTTACGAAATCTATTTCTTAGTCTCCCACTGGCCTAGACCAAGGCTTCAGCAGTTGCTAGTTACCATCTAAGAAAACAAGAATTACCAAGCGAAAAATTTGTGATATGGTGCGATGCTGTTTAAGATCATTTAACAGTTGAAGTTAATCTTGGCTTGCAAGATACCTAATCGGAATATTACAAAACTGGTCGTGACGGCTCAGTCACATTCAATGACTACAAAATAAAGTGCACTAAAGCGAGCCTAAAGAAGTTATCACTTCAATAAAAACATATCTTTTAATTGTTCAGGAAACGGTGTAGTTATCCACCTACCGGGATTGTTCGAGGAGTTGAAAAAAAACGAGCTCAAAGGCATGGAGCGATGGCAGCAGCGGCTCATCATATCCGACAGGGCACATCTAGTCTTCGACATCCATCAGCAGGTGAAGAGAAACTAGCTACTGCTTTCGGTTTTATTTGTGTCGAATTTATTTTGTCATACTAAAAGAATGATAAAAGAAACTTACGCTCAGATAATAGTTGATGATGAAAGTTTTTTATTAAATACCGCTTTACAGACGCTCAAACTCATTATTTTTCTTTATAATCCTGTAGATTATTATTCAAATAGGATTCTCCAATTTGACCTGTTCTGGACTAATGGAAGGTTTTAGCTAAGGCTTATTACTCTAACAGCACAGTTGTGACGTCAAATTAAATACTATGTGGCTGGATGATGTCATGTAGGTACCATTAAGAGGTTAATTGCCTTTCACCAGGTTAGCAGGCTACTACTGTAACCTGTATCACAAATTCTTCGGTGAGATCACAGTAACCTGACCTTTTAATAAACATTCTTTCCAGGTTGATGGCCTTCAAGAGGCTGAGAAGGGAAAAAATTCATTGGGGACTACAAAAAAGGGCATAGGGCCGACATACTCGTCAAAGGCCACCAGAAATGGTATAAGAATCGGTGATCTATTGGGAGACTTTAACATATTTGAAGAGAAGTAAGTATAATATAATTTAATCTATATATAAGAGATAGCCAGGTATCTATTGACTCACCACGATATCTCGGGAACCATAAGGGGTAGAGACTTTTGAGAGAGAGAGATATTTGGTAGGAATATTCCTTTTGCCAAGTAGATGTAGTCAACAAGTGGATAAAAAATTTTGGATTAAGTGTTTATAAATTCAAAACGGTGACATATTTTTAGAGATAATTTAACCCTTTTATGTTTAACTGTTATGTACTGAAATAAGTTTCTTTTTTAATTTTAAATGAAAATCAAATCAAAATATTCTTTATTAAAGTAGGCTCAAAAAGCACTTCAGAATCGTCAGTAGTCTGTCCGTTGATAATAAATCTACCGACGAAATTGAATCTGCTGAGAAGAAACCGCCAAGTAACTCAACGGTTACTTTTTTAAAGATAGTTTTGTATGCTACAATTTGTAATATATTGCTTTTGTGAGCAACTGGAATCAGATCCAAACATTTCTATCGCTTAAATAATTTTCAACATTATAATATGCCTTTTGTAAAAGGATGTTTTTGACATATTTCTTAAAATTTTGTGGAGGCAAATCTAAAACTGATTGCAGTATCTTATTAAAAATGCGTATGCTCAATCCGACAAATCATTTTTGAACCTTCACTCTAAAATATGGAATTACAAGTTTGTTTTTATTTCTTGTATTAAAATTGAGTATTTCACTTTTCTTATTGTATGAATAAATATTATCACGAATATATAACATATTATTATATATAAATATATATTGCGACGGTACTGTGAGAATTGATGTTTCTTTAAATTTATGTCTTAGAGAAACACGAGATCTTAATTGATATATGGCCCATATTGCTCTTTTAAATGTTGAACTTCCACTTTTTATTTTGTATCGCCCTTAATGTTTTTTTTCTTTTTGGTGAAATAAGTACTATGACTCCTTATTATACTATTATTTTTTATAATTTAAATACAATAAATAAAGACGAACTTGTAATGCCATGTTTGAGGATGGAGAAGGTTCAGAAATCATTTATCGGGTAATGCGTATGCTAAATACGCATTTGCCGTTATTTAATTTTAAGAAATCAAAAACATACTTTTACAAAAGGCATATTATAATCATGAAGATTATAGTCCATTGTATTGTTACACGAGCTTTGCATTTTTTAGCGTACGCAATTTTGTTTTTGGGACATGTATGAGGTCAATAGAAACTTAACCCCGTATTTGTGGGGTTCCCGCCCTTGGTTCCCGGTCGCCATCTTGGAAAAAGGGATGCAAACACCTTCTAGGTCATATCTCTAGAAATATGTTCTAATAAATTTCATATAAAAATATAATTTTTTGCTCTATAACTTTTTTTGTACATTTTATAAAAAAAAATACATCAACTTGTTGATGTTTTTAGATTTACTTTACTACATTTTTTTTTATTTTCTTCTATTAAAATGCTGTCACGCTCCCAAGTTGATCGGGTTCGTCAATGCTCATTAGAATTGTAACATTTTAATGGACTATTAAGCGATAATAATGTGTGGGATCGATTCCAGTTGCACACAAGCAAACTATTAAGCACTGCAGAAAACTATATTTAAGAGAGTAACTGCTGAGTTTCTTTCTGTTTCTCCTCAGCATACGCATTTTTAATAAAATACCCAAGTCACTTCTGGGTGTGCCTCCACATAGTATTAAGAAATATGTTAAAAATGTCCTATTGCAAAAGACATATTATGATGTTGAAGATTATTTAAGCGACAATTATGTTTGGACTTGATTCCAGTTGCACATGAGACCTAAACACATTGTAACCTACAAAACCTATGTTAAAAGGAGTAAACATTGAGTTTCGTGCTGGTTTCTTCTCAGCAGAATCGACTTTCCGAACCGGTGATAGTTTTGTTACCAACGGACAGACTACTAACGATTTAAACGTGCTTTTGGAACCCTCTTGAATAAAGAATAGTTTGATTTTGATTTATGTTGGATGTAGTTGCGATTTACTCGTAAATTTTGCTAACAGAGATTAATTCACACTACGGTGTAATATAGTCATTTGTTGTTAGAGTTCTTGGGATTGTACTGGCGTTCAAAATTCACGGAATGGGTGTCGTTGTGGGAACAATCGTTTCATTCTGTAAATAAATGAGGTTTAAATTACATTACTATAAATTATGATGTGGTTGCGATAACGCTCTGAATGTGTTGCTGAGGTCATGCAATTTCATGACTTAATTTTCGAATAGCTCTACGTAAAAAGAGTTAGTATAAAATCCTAATTTTGTAAAAAGTGTTTCAAAGATAAATTATTTATTACTGTACTAACTACATGTTTTAACTTGGTCACGCTTGTATGTTAGAAAGTTCTCGAACACACTTATTCCTAAGTATCTGTTTTTTTGCTCGAGCTATGCTACGTTGGAAAAAAGGGAAATTCTTGATTGGCTACGGAACTGAAATTGCCAAGGCACTTGACAATAATCTAGAAGTACATGACATAATATAGAGATTTCAAAAAAGCATTTGATTTCGTCGATCACGATTCGCTATTAACAAAGCTTCATCGAATGGGAATACTTGGTTCTCTTCTAAGATAGTGTGAATTTCACCTAAAATATCGTTCCCAATTATTATGTCTACAGTTTCAGATCTATAGTCCAATCTATTCCCTCTGGGGTTCCCCAAGGATCTCATTTGGGTCCATTGCTCTTTTTTTAATTTTTCTTAGTTATAATATTGCCTCGAAATTTAGATTTAATGCTGACGATCTAAAAATCTATCGTGTTATCAAAAGTGACGACAACACTTTAATGTTACAACATTTTGTAATCAATAGAATTACTGATTAGTGTAATATTAACCTGATGACTTTAAATTGTGAGAAGTGCATGTATATTAAGGTCAGGAGAAAAAAAAATCAAGAAAATAACAAATATAACATTCACAATGTACCGCTTAAAGAAGTTAGAGTCATCTGTGATCTAGGTGTTTATTTTGACAGATCCCTTACATTCCGCTACCATTATGATAGTATCATCGGAAAAGCGTCCAAATTGTCTGGTTTCATTTCACGACAAGTTAAGATATTTCAAGGTGCTGACTTGTCAATTACAATTTATTTTCCCTAGTCTGAATTATTTTCGAATATTGTGGGTAATCTCGTAGGGCGTCCCAGTTATAATGTGCATTGTGATAGAATAGAACAAATTTAGAAACGTTTTTTGTATCAATTAGCTTACACCAGTTTAATGAACCAAATAAAAAAAATTCTTCATATTTATCAACTCGTCAAAATTTGAATAAAAAATTGTACAAGTCGTAAATCGATTTCATAAATGGATTGAACGAGTCTAATGCAATATTCTAGTGGTCTGAAACCATCTTCGTATTGCTTTTGTAATGTAACCGGTTTAAGTCACATGGGATAGATGGTTATGGTTGGTAAACTATATAATGGGCATGGATAGGTTTTTTTTGATAATTTACGGTAAGAAGATTTAAAAGTTCATGATCTTTAAACGCACTGTTAGTCTCAGGCCTCGGTGTTTATAAAAGAAAACACTACACTAAATAAATAAAAAATAGTTTATTTCGTTAACTTGAGCACTTTAACATATAAAAAGGTTGGACCCTTCTTTTAAGGGTAGAAGTTACCCCTGTGGCAGAAGACTCCGCTCTTCCTTAACAATAAGAAAAATAATTTAAGAAATAAACAAAGACAATAAAGAAAAATAACAAGGCAAAGAAAATAATATAATGAAGAACTTAACACAAAATCTTTTACAGTTTATAATAATTCAATTATCCAGAGTAAATGTATCAAAGTTTGTATGTACTGTGTTATGTAAGTGTAATAGATCTTAATAAATAGAATTAAATGAGCCATATTTAAAATGTAATATTAAAGTAGGTATGTCAGTTTATATTTTATACTACACGTTTTAGTAAGAATCCCACGTCGTCATAATTTAATTGTAATAAGTGTGCAAATTTTTTGTTTAAAATAATTCTAAAAATGTTGAAAGTCTAAAGTGTTTTGTTAAAAGAGAGATTTTGTTAGGGTACGATGGGTCTGACATAGTCTTATAAGAGACTCAAAGACCTTTAAAATAAATAAGAATAAAAAAAAAAAAGTGTTTATTTACAATATCTTTGGCCTCGCGTATTTTTAAGGGAAATATATTAAGTTTTCTATTAATTATGCAAATTAGAGGGGGTAGAGCAAAAGTAGTTCTATAAAATTTGTTTTTAGTAAGATATATCTATTCCTATTATTAAGAGCTACACAAGGTACTATTTTGTGCAGTCTTAGAATGATGTTTGAGATATATAACTTTCTGACTGAGAGTAATCCGTAGTTCAAATAAAGCAGGTCAGTAGGTTATTTATGAAGCTTTTTTATTTAAAAAAAAAAAACACTGGCTGGAAACTTAGTTTATTAAATGTTTTTATGATATTATAATTCCCACAACTTTGATATATTACTAAAATCACTTTATCCCGCGACTCGCGAGGAGCTTCAAAAAGTCTATTGGCGACTATATAGTCAGGACCTTTGCCTTATCACTAGTCCAGACCGGCAAGCAGAAACCAGGTCCGTAGTCTTGGACAGTAATTCGTCTAATTACTCGAACGAGTGACATTTGTAGCAGAGCTACTGATTTTATAGCAATATATTACTGACTGATTGTTTACATCTTGACTGACATAGCAGTCGATAGTTGCAGGTCAGCGTTATTAATATAGAATTTAGGGATGTAACAGCACGCACGCATACACACACACACTATTTTATGTCAAGCTACCAATAACAAATTACTTTAAGTCAGGCGTTTTATTAAATAACTTTCTCGTTGTCCACAGATTCAGAACGCTTGCTGCGAACTACAAACGCATGTTCCCTTCCCTTGAATTGGAAATCGAGAGCGAATTGGTTAGGTAAGTCAATTAATAAATAACTTATTAGACTTTAAAATTATTATAACCAATATTTTAACACCACTAATATCTTAACTACATCCAAAAATAGGTTGTAAAAGTTTGGTCATATATCCTGTATATATAATTTAATTTATCTGTGCATAAACTCACACAGACATGCAATTATACACACACATAATACCAGCTGTAATTTATAAGACATTGTAAACATAAGAAAAATTTGCATAAGATTTGTTCATTTGAAGTTATTTTATGTAATTAGTTAAGATGCTATAGATTTGTGAAATAAAGTTATAATAATGATAGAAAAAATAATTCTAAAAACTGCCAATGTGCATAAAATTTGTTACATAATATAAAATTAAGTCTTTACTCTGTCTTTTAGATTATTCAAGGTATTTGAATGCAGTTTTTAGCAATAGATAAGAGTGATTCAAAAGTAACGTTATATGTATGACATAAACATATTGTTATAGGACAGAAAAGCAGAAAAAATACTTGTAATGTCATATCAAATATTTTTGTGCGTTTAAAACACAAAGGCTGGCTATACCTTACGAGATAGATCAAATTAATGTGCCACGTAATTGTATATCTTAAAAATACCGATAAAAATGTCCGAGACGGTGTACGTTTATCTCTAAAGCAGCGGTCGGGGAACTTTTTTAATTATACCCCAAAATATTTTTGTGTAAATTGATATTACCCCATGGCGAAGAGCAAAAAAAAACGATATCGCTTCTTTTTAGCATAACTCATATTATAGCCCCCATGATAATTTTGAAATGAAAACAATAACTAAAAATTTAATTTAAACGTCATTTATTCAATTAATCATAACGGTAACATAATATGTGTAATATACAGTTAAGAAAAAAATATATATAACTCAACGCAAAGATATAACTCTAGAACACACTTAGTGGTGAGAAGTGAGATGGCGTGGTCTGTCGCTAAATTGTTTAAGTTGAAAGTTAAAAATATATACTTTTTGCTCAAAAAAGTTTCATTTTTGCCCCCAAAAATTTAATTTTACCCCACTTGGGGTCTTTTTCCCCGGTTCACCGACCGCTGCTTTGAAGGATATCCCACTGTGACCATATTTATCTTTTACATATTACAAAAAAAATGTGGTATTTGCCAAGCTATTTTATACAATACATTATCCAATTAAATACGTTACATACATATTTCATGTGGATCAAAACTGTCCTTGATTGCAATTTATTAAAATGGATATATTTGGAAGATATCAGAGTCTTTTTTTATTTATAATCTAGACTGTAATGCACTGAAATATGTTATTCTAACTACGCACATTTGGCACATAAGAATGGTGTGTTTTTTAATGTCAAACCGCATTATATGGAAATATTGTCTAAATTTAAAATTTCAAGAGATTGGAGGGAATATTTTAATGAGAGGGCGTTATCTAAAGAGATATGGTAACAAGACAATGCAGTCTGAGGCACCCCGTATACCGTGGTTTTTACATTCAAAATGAATAGAAATAAGTTAGTAATAGCATTTAGAGTAAGGTCTGGACACATGCCTTTGGGTAAGTTCAAGTATCTTATGAGGAAGAGTTGTAATTGTGCAGTTTGTGGAGTATCTGAATATATTGAACACTTGCTAATGGCGTGTTCGGAAACAAAGTTTGAGAGAAACATTAAAGCATTATTTAAATTTAAATTTTAGAAATATTGGTGTTTTTAATTCTAATCTCTAATCTTAAGTGAACCTTTGAGTTATTTGACTTTTAAGTTATATAGATTTATTAATGATTCTCTCAAAGAATATAAAAAAACTTCGCACACACACTTTTAAATTGTTTGTTTGTTTTTTATTGTTCTCTTAATTATGTAATAAAAATTAGGAAGACAATGACCTCTTAATCACGGGCATACCTAGTTTAGGGGTCTTATTATGTATTTTTAATTTTATTTATGTATTTTTCTTTTTATGCCCAAATAAATAATGTTATTAAGTATATGTGATTTATAATGGAATACATTTTACAGGTACCGCGAATACGCTGAGAAGATTAGGCCCTTAGTTCGAGACTCAGTTGCATATTTACACAGCGAAATAGAGAACGGAAAGAAAGTATTAGTTGAAGGAGCCAATGCTGCCATGTTGGATATAGATTTCGGTAAGAATTAATTAACAATAATGACATGTCTTTAAACTTACAATATTAATGTACATTATTGTTTAGTTTATTATGTAGTGCTTCGTAATACATTGTTAGAGTTTAACGTTGATTTTTACTGATGTTAAGTGATTATACAATCTAAGAAGATAACGATTGATAGTTTACCAACTATTACCTGGTTGTCTGGAAGAGATTCCTTGCCGCAATAAGACCGCCTTTGCGCTCTCCTAGATTTAGTATTAAATTTTGTAGTTCCTGTATATGTTTGTGTGCAATAGCATGTTTCAATCTATTACCGTGTTTTTCAATCTTTAAAATTCATCACAAATTTCAGTCCATTTTTCTATGTAAAAAAAACCAATAATGTACCTAAATTTGCCTTCAAGTGCTTCGAACCTGGGATATCTGCTAGTGATATGAAGATATAATCTAGCCGACCCGAAGCGGGGGATTTGCGATCCCCCATGTATGAGTATTATCATAATAACTTGTGTATTAAAAGAGCTATTTTCTTTGTACTTTTTATAATTATAAAGGCATTATAATTAAACCTTTACCGTTTTGTTTTTGTTGTTGAACGCATAAATAGTTTAAAAATATTGTTTTTGATAACAGAAAACCGAAGTAGTTGATACGCAACATCTACATTCCTATTATTCGCGTTTTTTGTTTTAGTCTGCTAGTGACATATAATGTCTCTCACTCTAACAAACGCGGTAGCGCCGTAAGGAAAGAGCGAGACAACTGCACGACACTGTTTTCGTCTTGTCTGATTTGTACGGCCGCGCAACGGTATGCACGCGATGTTAAGATGACTGTTTCAGATTTCCATTTCATTTCACAAATGTACTGGGGACATTTAGTGTCCCAGTTGGGGTATCGTGGGAATTTTTTTATACTACTTAATAAACTCATACTGTAAATGCTATTGTTTTACTTCAGTTTTTTGTGACTTTTACATTTTTTATTTAAATTCTAGGTTAAAACTGTTTACATTTACAGGGACTTACCCGTATGTGACGTCATCGAACTGCAGTATCGGCGGCGTGTGCACCGGTCTCGGTTTACCACCGAAACTAATAGGTGAAGTCCTGGGGGTGGTGAAGGCTTACACCACGAGGGTCGGTGATGGACCTTTCCCTACTGAGTTACATGACGTAAGCAGCACCTATCAATTCCTACTACCAGTTCACACACTCCCTATGCATATTTTGTTTAAATTTTCGATCGTTAATAAACTTATTTAACCATGCGGAAAAATACAATTGCAGTTCCCTGGACTCCTAAAATAGGCAAGCCTGTGTCTTAGGGGTCAATTTATTCCCCGTTTTACATTATATACTAAGTATAACCTACATCTCTTCAATATCGTGTCAGTCTTTAAAAGAGTGATCGCCGCTCCGCTAGTCGCTATAAGATAGAGTAAAGAGTGAATGAATTGTCACAATAAGATAACAATTTCAAAATAAAACTATTTAAAGTTAAGCCAGCGAAAGGCTTACTCGTTGCTTACGGAACGTTTCTCAGTTTCACGTGACGTATGTAGGCCGATTCCGGTATTCCGGGTCAATCAAGCAAAGTATGGCGATTTTCTTTCCTTTTATTTGTGACCCAGGAAGTCTCACACTAAGGCAATGGAATGTTACCATCAAAGATATCAGGATTGTCTTTTTTTTTCAGGAAACCGGTCAATTGCTTCAAGAGCGCGGTCACGAGGTTGGCGTCACCACTAAAAGGGTGAGGCGCTGTGGATGGTTGGATCTGGTTGTTGTACGATACACCGCTTTAGTCAACGGTTATACATCGTAAGTTCAAATTTTAAAACCCTTTTATCCTTTGCAAAATGTTATTTATAGAGAAACGAGTTAGCCATGGGGGTAATAAAAAAAAATAATTTGTTTGTTTTGTTACACAAACAATATACATAGACAGTGTTGTGTCAATAGGTCTCACTCTTCCATATCTAGGATAACGAAATAAATAAAATTCTATATATAAGAAAAGATTAAGTTAAAACTGAAAGTGTCCACGGGTGTGTGTCTGTGTGGTTGTGTGTCTGCATGTGAGTTTGTTCCACCAAGGGGAATGAGCGATGAACATAAATTTAATTTATTGTTAAGGTGCTATTTACGTTAGATAAGTGGGACCAAAATACCTTAATTTAATTTTCAATAATATCAAGGGGTCAGAAACTTTTGGACCTGGTCATCGAGTTACCTGATTGACAATATTGAATAACCCAATTCAGAAAGTTTTAGACAAAATGTTTGTAGTGCCATTGTTTATTTGCTTTTTTTATTGCCATATATATATTTAAGGTTTTCACAAGAATAGTATAGACTTACAAAATTTGAGGACCACATTTTGTTTACGATTTGGGACTAGTATGGATAGCTTGTAGATTATAGATAGGCAAGGTGTCTGGAAGTAATTTGGTAAATTCTTTTTACATGAATTGCGCATGAAGTAAAGGACTGAACAAATGATTTAGAACTACTTTTAAAATTGTTTTCGAAACAACATCCATTTTTTACATATAATTACTAACCTCATTGGTCTAGTGGTTAGCTTGTTCGACTACAGACATGAGTCAAAAGTCAATATTGAGTTTTCTATTAAGATTTTCTCTATATTTGCCCGAAGTTGGGAAGTTGGCGGTGTGATCCAACCCCGTGTCTCGGAGAGCACGTTAAGCCGTCGGTCCTGCGCCTGATCTCTCTCCGGTCGTGCCGGATTCCCGTCACCTCGGACTATGAGAGTGCACTTGTGTACTATACCTGCCAATCCGCAGTGAAGCAGCGTGGTGGGTTTATGTTCTAGAGACCCTTTCCTATGAGTGAGGCCAGTGCCCAACAGGGGGACGTTAATGGACTGCTACTTACCTTTTACCCCTTACATATAATTAAAGATACTTAAACTCTTGGAAAATTTGTCCATCTATATATATTATTATAGCTATACGAGTATATTTGTTGCAGGTTATGTTTGACAAAGCTCGACATTCTGGATACATTGAAGGAGATCAAAGTGGGCGTCGCTTATAAAACAAACGGAAAGAAAATCAACTACTTCCCCTCATCAATGCCCGAATTAAGCAATGTTGAGGTAAATGTATATTATACATTACAGTACGCTATAAGATCATTATTAATAGGTTAACTAAAATACTCGGAAAGGTTTTCTAATTGCTAGCAAGAAATCACCATTGATAAGACAGCCCCTTGCATGTTTTTTTTATTTTCATTTTTTCAATGCCTTTATTTATGCGTCTAGTTTAATATATCTTATAAAGTCATGTACAAAAAAATTTGCATGCAATAAAGATTTTTATCTATCTAAAATTATTACAAAAGGTTAATTCTGAACAGGTGGAGTATGTAACGTTACCCGGCTGGGCCTGCAGTACGGAGCACGTCAGGGATATGGCCAACTTACCCGCCGCGGCACGGGACTACGTCAAATTCATCGAGGACTACTTGCAAGTGCCAGGTAACATTACTTTTGTATCTTTTACATGCGAATGTGTGATAGCACAATAAATTTTTCATAATGTTATTTAAGGACACAACACAATCCAGAATATAATAGATGTTGTGCCTTAGGTTTTTTAGGTGGGTTAAGTTTATTTTTTTAATAAGTTCCATCAGAAATGGCACTAGTGTTTGTGTGGGTGTTTGTTTTTTTCTTGCAAAATTGAACACTTCAATAGGAGCGAGGAATTAATAAATTTGTTAACCTAGCCAGCTCGAAATATAAAATTTGAAATACTCCATATTTTTGATGAGTTCTAATTGAATAATTGGTGCGAGTATTCGCTTTGATAGCAGAGGTCCCGGGCTTGATTCCCGGTAGGGCAAATTTGGTAGGCTTTGGCCGTGACTAGTTACCACCCACCAGCAAAGACATACAGCCAAATAAAGAGATTTGTGTTCCGGTACGATGCTGTGTAGAAACCATAAGGGGCATATAGCCTCTTACCAGATTAACGCACTTCTTACCATCAGGCGAGATCACAGTCAAGCGCTAAACTGTTAGCAATAAAAGAAAACGTATTTGGAGAGCTACTTATAATTATATCACAAAAGTATTATGAAACCTGTTCCCATTTTTTACTTTTTATTATCAAATTCGCAAATCGAAAAAAAATAATTTTACAATAGAAAAAACCACATAGTGATATTATTTTTCTCGCTCAAGCAAACGCGGTACCACCGTAAGGAAAGAGACAAATATACGACACGGTTTTCGTTTCGCGGACTTGTACGGCCGCGTATGTAGCTTAATGGAAGCAAAACGTATGTTACGATGACTGTTTTTGACTGCCTGATATTGATACATAAACTGGGGTTTTTTGGTATCCCCGATCGGATTACGCGTAAACATTATGCAGTCTTAAGCTTATAGTTTTAAATTAGCTTATTTTAGTCATATCGAAATTATACGGTATTTTTTTTTTCATAAAAGTTGGGTATGGCAGAAAAAGCATAAAAGTAAAATAAACACGGTTGAGAAGTATGAGTGGATTGAAATTGAGTGACAAAGTAACAGTTTGGGTACGTAGAGGGAATGAATGAAAGTAGACTGATAAAAAGGTTTTAAAAGTCAAGAGTGAATGTGAAAGTTGGAAGGGAAAGACCAAGGCGAGCGTTTCTGAATCAAATATAGGACATTTTAAATAATGGCCAGGTCAAGAGTATTCTATACCGACGAACTTGTATGAAAGGTTTAATGAGAATGGAAGAAGCGAAGGAGATATGCAAGGATCGTGGCAAGTGGAACGACGTGGTCTCTGCCTAACCCTATGGGAATGAGGCGTGATGATATGCACGTGTGTATGTAAAAATTGAACACTGAAGTAGGTTTATGTTTTAAAATTTAAATTCGATTTTCATACAAATGAACTGGGGTTTTTTAATACCCCTGTTCGGATCACGCGTAGTTTATTGATACACAGGGCCGAAAGTGTTAAGCGCGCTAAAGTCTACAGTCTTAAATTAGCTTATTTTAGTTATATCGAAATGTTCACGATCTATTTTTTCTTAAAAATTTAATTATGTAATGATGTAGTTGTGACTAACATGTATAATTTTTTAAAATTACCAAAATTCAGTTTAGATTCATTAGAATTGATACTAATTTTTAATTTTTTATTTTTCCAGTGAAATACATCGGCGTGGGTCAAGGCCGGGAGTCCATCATCAACGCCCATTAACGTTTGTTGATCGGTCTTGTTAGTAAAATGTATGTTATTTTAAATAATTAAGCTGTTTTTTTAGGGTCGACAGATTCGTTGTGGGTTTTGAATGTTTTTGAAATACCCTCTTTTCTTATTATACATTTTCTTATATCAATGTTTTGGCAAATTAATTTTGTCATTTCTCTGATTACAACAAAGAGTAGTTTTACTACTATCATTACTACTATAACTGACAGAAATAGTTACATGTTATAATTGATTCTTATAGGAATATATTAAATGTCAAAAAAATTTGCGCATCGTATTCCCGGGGTAAAGATAGATAATAGATAGATTCCTGGTTTTCTTAATCGAATTTTAAATAAACACTTGCTATATAACCTTTGATATCAAATATTGAATTTAAACGTCCTAGATTCATCTAATCCCAGAGCCTTTTTAAATATTCCTTTTGTTAGAATAAAAGATAAAAATATGTATTTCAAGAATAATCGAATAACCATCAGTCTTCGTAATCGTCAATTTCCCGTATAAGGGTTGGCATATAATTGTAGTTATACGTACCCTTTACAGGACTGCCAAATGTTTTACGTTAAAGATGGCTATATATATTTGCGGTTTTATGAATGAATACTGGAATCAATATATCCATTATACAAAAAAAACGATTTTTTTTTATTAATATTTAACATAGGTAGTTGTTTGAAAAATAAAATTCGACCCCGCCCCTTGCGTTAACTTCGCACGTAATCTATGGACACTCCCATTATATATGGATTTTTTTAATATCTTGGCAGTCCTGTCAAGCGGACGTAAACCCTTAAACATATAGTACCGATTTGCTATCAGGTAGCAACAGTATTTTACTTTATATCAATTAATAGAGGCAATACTATGTTGTATTTTACTATATAATTGCACTTTTAAACCTATATTCATTTAATGCATTTAATTTTTATTGAATATAAATTAAGTTAAATCCTTTTTATTAGAACGTGAACCTTTCTTATTCTGAGAGAATTCAATATTGCAGTGAATATTTAAGAGACTTTAATTCAAAAATTAAAGTTATAAAACCATTTTTATTACTACGGGATAAAACTTCATTTTTCGACTTCCGTATCAAAAAAAGACTATAATTACATTTTTAATTACTGATTGAAAAAATCATCTCGAAGAAGTCGAATTTTTCATCTTAACGTAGGACAAAAATTCGTTTACGCTCTAAGGGAGAAAAATAGGGCATTCTCGCCCACCAAAATTTGTCGCGGTTAAGGATTTTTTTCACTTGGTGCGTATTTTCTCTAATCACTTCTTTAAAAGAACATTCATAAAGATTATAATTTTAGCAAAAAAGTAGTAGTTTTTTTAAAAATAATAAATGTTAAATGAAATTAAATGAATATACATTTTACAATAGTGCTACATTTAGGCGAAATTTTAAGGGCCTTGTCCAGTCACCGTATGTTATATATTGGCGTACTTATATAGAGCTTTAAGTGATGCTTTTGATACAACTTTTGAGGTTATATTTTACGTAATTACGATGAAATCCGGTTTATTTTTCCTCACAACATGTATCGTCCATTTATTAACGAGATAGTACGAAAAATCGCAGACATCAGGCTCGGTCGTCCGGTTAAAAATAGTCGGTTATACAGAAATGCACAAAAAATCAAAAATATGTAATGTGATGTCATATTTTTGTGCTCTTAAGTGCTACAGAACTGTATATCTTGAAATAAGTGTATTTACCAAGGTATTTTATACAATACAGTATTAGTCCTTGTCCAATTAAATATATTACAAGATATAGTATATTTCATGTAGATCATCACAGCTTTTAACAGTGTTTAATTATAATGGACGTCTTAGAAGATATTGGAGATTTAAAGTGGAAGCACAGCGACAGAGGGGCCGTAAATCCTTCTTTTTGTGTGTAGAAAATGTATGAGCAAACCGTTACGCCCATAAATAATTGTTAAACGTTCTGGTCAACGGACTTCTGCACCTTTTGTCGGCGACTAGTAGAATATACAATGTTTGCATTTTTATATATACTTATTAGTATATTCACAATATATTCGTTATTTGTGAACATCACGTTGGGAGCTGTTCGTAAAATACGTACGTAATAATAATAGTGGGGAGAGGCACCACCAAATGAAGAAGAATATGTGCATATAATTAATTTTCTACACTTTAAGGGTGCAATTGAAAAGGTATATTAACAGATCTATTCCAGAGAATCCTGGAATAGCATAAAATTTAAAATTTTTTAAAACTTTGCATTGCACAAATAATAGATATGTTTATTTATAATTTTTTTCTGTAGTTACTGCAAATAACAAAATATATCATGTGTGGAGAGGGGGGCGGGATCACACACGGTGTATTAATAGCCCCCTATTTTATCATACATAAAACATTAATATGGGGGGGGGGGGGGGGGGG
>JACTOM010000061.1:1824379-1903094 GCA_015832385.1 Elymnias hypermnestra | reverse complement strand
GGGGGGGGGGGGGGTATCAGTTTATGATTCGTGTCAGACAGGGGTTCCTATAAATCGTCGTAAGTTTTTCGCTCGTAACACCCTTAGGCTGCCATCTTTCTTCATTACACCTTAATAGAGGAAGTCTACCAATCTCGGTGCATTACTATTTGTTCACGTTAAGAATACAGTGAGTAATCATTTTAGTCCCGCCCCCTAATCAATCAAATCTTTTCATATCACACAGTCAAGTTAAAAAGTGACGCGAAGAAACTGTAATAGGTGGTCTATCATTCGCGACGCTTTAATATGGGGAGGGGAAACACCGGCAAACTGGTTTAATCGGCAACATTTTTCGTGACGTAGCTTAGGAACGGCTCCTTGTCTAGTGTATTACCGACTGGCATGGTTCCTAATATTAAACAATAATAAAAATCGATGGTCTTTCAAAATCTTCTGGTTCGGATACTTTAGTCGGAACATCCGCGTCTAAATGAGGTGATATTTATTCAAATATAAATACAAAAACATTGTGTTTCGGTGGATGGTCATTGGAAGCACCTACTAATTTTAGTTCTAGTGAAATATAATGGCACAAACGATAATCAAATGAAATATGTACACAGTTTGTGCTTAAATTCAATATGTTTATTTGTAATGGACGTAAACGTCTAGACTGTTCTATAGTATCTTATCTTCCTCTCGGGTTGCAATTATATTACTTCACAGTAATGTCACTGTGTTAAAGTAAATTTTAGGCCAATTTAAGTCACTTGTATAACCAATAAAAAAAATATACGGGATCTTTATTTGTCAACATAGTTACGGTTTCATATGTTAGTTCATGATTCAAGGTAGCACTCCGGCTATCATTAATATATAGGCTTATAATTTGTGTGAGTAAAGGCTAGCTTCGGTATATGTGGGCTTATCAACGGTATAGGTTAACTTGTGAATGTTTGGGCTTATGATTTTTGGAGGTAAAAGCTTACTTGAGTATATGTGGGCTTATCATCATGGGAGGTAAAAATTAACTTGAGAATATGTACACTATTCTTCAATGGAGGTAAAAGCTATTTTCAGAATATGTTGACTTACCTTTAATTAAAGTCTAATTTTGAGAAATTGTAGGTTTATCATCAGTGAGGGTAAAGTCTAACTTTAGAATATGTTGGCTTATGTTCATTATAGGACAAGCTAATGTGTATGGGTTTGTTATCGGTAGAGCTAAATTGAGAATATGTGGTCTTATCATCAATACACTGGTACAGGTTAAATTGAGCATATGTGTACTTATCTTCAATGAAGACAAAGGTTTACTTGGGAATTTGTGGGCATATCATCACTGGAGGTAAAGACTAACTTGAGAATATGTGGGCTTATCATCATGGGAGGTAAGAACAAACTTGAGAACGTGTGGACTATTTTTTAATGGAGGTAAACCTATTTTCAGAATAATTATGTTGACTTATCTTCAATTAAGGTAAAGACTAAAATTGTGGGCTTATCATGAGTTAGGATATGTTGGCTTATGTTCATTATAGGACAAACTAAATTGTGCGTGTTTGTTATCGGTAGAAGTTAAGGCTAACTTGAGAATATGTGTACTTATCTTCAATGAAGGTAAAGACTAATTTTAGAATATGTTGGCTTATCTTCATTATAGGACAAGCTAAATTGTGAGGGTTTATTATCGGTCGAGGTATAGGGTAACTTGAGAATTTGTGGACATTTCTTCAGTGGAGGTAAATAATAACTTGAGAATATGTGTGCTTATCATCAGTCCACGTATAGGCTAACCTGAGAGTATGTGAGCCAAGTAAAACTTTAAAGCAAACAGTCTAGAGTATTTATGTGACTTAAAATGGTCTCACTTTTCCTTATCTTGATATAATTATTGAAATTAATAAGTAGCAGTCTAGTCTTTTATGTCTGTCATTTCAAATTATTATTACACACTTTATTTATTAAATATATAGAATTCTTATTATATATTCGATAAACTAGCATTGCATCAAAATGTAGTAGATGATCTTATTTAATTTTATGTAATATGTTAATATAATTGTAAAAATTAAATAAGGTATGCTATTTGTTGAAATAATTGTAATGTGTGATGCTTGTTTTATCAATTTTAAAATAACATTATTTTGAAAATCAGATGAATCATTTACTATTCATATTTTCTATATGTATAATTTTTATTATATTTACATTATAATAAAATCATGTTTTTATGGCCACATTTTATTGTTTACTTGGAATATGGAAATTTATTTTTAGGATGTGAGCAAAAAAGAACTAAACATCATTATGTAATTGGTCGATATAATGTTTTAATTTTCAAACTTCTCGTCATATATATGTTCGAAGTTTATCACTATTCTAAAGCGGCGATATAATATATTATCGACTACCACACTTCGATAATAAAAATATTGAATTTGTTATTTATTTTAATACAAAATTGAACTAGAATTTTCTTTAAAAAGAAATATATCGAATTATTTATTAGTAACTATTATTTCGACCAAAATTATAACAACGATATTGCAATTTATCGTGACGTCATAATAACGTTACGATAATTTGGAAGCCATTTGCAATTTTATTATCTACAGTTATCACGTGGCGTAGATTGAGGAGAACTTAATCAATTTTTTCAAACTAAAGGCGACGGCCATTCGAAGATTATAAGGGCAGAAAAATTACATTATTTTAATATATATTTTATAATTAATGAGAACAATTCGACATATATGTATTTATTGGTAAAATTGTTGAATACACCAAAATACAACGATATTGCAGAGTATATCGTGACGTCATACTCATGTGACGTCACGATGTTTAGAAGCCATTTGCAATTTTATTATTACATGCCGTAGAGGAATTTTTTTATAAAAACTAAACCTATTTTTACGAACTAGACATTCTAATAACCTCGCCATTGGAAGCTTATAAAGAATGAAAAATTATTATTCTTTAATTAATGAGAACACTTTGATATATATTGTACTTATTGGGTAAAACTGTTCGCTACACCAAAACTTTTCTTTGATGTGTGTTTTATGTGATATATGTACTTTAAATGTAAATACTTTTATGGTAATTATTATGCCAATAAATAATGTTTTATTCTTTTATGTGTATTGTATTTCTTTTTAAAATTGACAAGTCATCGTTTGACGTGGATGGCTTTAACAATAGTCAAAGTGACGGGCAGAAGCTAGTATAGTTTATCAACACAAACGTCCATTGAATATCTAGATACAGAACGTTTTATTAGAATTTCCATTGGAGAGGACGTTAAGAAATAATTTACTTAAATTTATGTGGCAGTAGTGTGTTGGCGTTTATTAAAGCCCGTTTTTCTGAGGTTTTAACTACCAAATTTCATTTAAAAGCGCGACAGACTTACTTTAGCATTTATAATATTAGTAAGTATTGGGTTATTGTTCGTAATCTGATAACGGTCATGTTAACCTACAAGTCATTTAAATTTTCACGTGTTTACTTTAAAATGTAGAGGTGTGCGAATAATTCAAACTTATTTGTTCCGAATCGATTCGACATTCGAAGCGAGTCGATTAATTTGATTTTACTCCGAATTATTCATAAACTATTAAAATAAAAATGAATTTTTAATATTTTCAATTCTTAGTAGAGGCGATCCGCCCTCATCTGGACAAGTTGGTTGGGCAGAGAGCACGGACCGCTCTCCTGCAGATTGGTACAGGTGCTTACCAGTCATGATTGCTTCGGCAAATACCTTTACCAACTGTTGGCTGTGAGCCGTCAGCCAGAAGTCACGAGTGTAGTGCCTCGTCAGACAGCCCACCACACTGTGGCAGAATGTCCTGCCTGGGTCGTCGCTGATCGGGACAGACCTCTCACTGGATAGTATTATAGGTGCAATACTCATCAGTGAGCAGGCCTGGAGAACGGTTGTCTCCTTTTGCAAGACTGTCATCTCGCTTAAGGAGGCACGACAAAGGGAGGAGGTAAATGATGCTGAGGCATTCCGGCCCCGACGAAGGGGAAAAGGAGGCGGGAGAAGGTTCATACAACTCCTCCGCCTGTAGAAATTTTGTAAGCCGGCTCCAACCGAGGGGCCAGAGAGGAATGCCTCAACAAACCTCTGGACCCCCACTCATGGTTGACGACGGTCCCGCTGGGTTTTAGTGGGTATTGCGAGTTCTTCCCCCTCGCGGAGTGCGCAAATGCATTTCCCAGCGACAAAAAAAAAGTATTTTCAATTCTGGGTTTCTTATGTTCAATATTTAACATATAAATTTAACATTCTTTATACAATTTATAAAGGAACTATAAAGAAGTTCCAAGTGAACTTAGACGTCCAGCATTTCAATCCAGAGGAAATAAGTGTGAAGACTGCCGATGGAAACATCGTTGTTGAGGGTAAACACGAAGAGAAGAAAGATCAACATGGCTTCATCTCTCGTCAGTTTACACGGCGTTATGTGTTGCGAGAAGGGTGAACTGAAAGTTTTGAATCCCCTCTGTCTTCTGATAGTGTATTGACGGTGACTGCTCCAAGGAAGGTGCCACCAGCGGTACAAGGCCAGACTAATTGTAACGTAGCTCAGTAATTGTCTTTTTTTCCAATAATTAAATTAATTCCGTTTTTTTATTTTGCACTAAAAATATTGTTGCAAATCCAGGCAACCTATGAAAGCTGCAGAGTCGACGTATCGATTCTCTAGGCTTTTCTACTGTTGTAAACTTTTTTATTGTATATACATTTTTTTAGATGTGTTAATGTCTTAGCTGTAATAATGAATTTCCTGTAGTTTTATGTTAATTTGTTTCATTGTTACTTTTTATTTATACCGTGATGTCACCAAAAGGCTGCAGGTAAAAACAGCGCCAGCTGTCTTACTGACGAATGGCATAGCCTGAGCTATTGGCCTATTCGTTGTAGCGTAAGGTTTACTACTGTTAGCAAAATATATAGTATTTGTAAGCCACGTTCCTACATTACGACGAATTAATGAGTTTTCTTTCTTTCTTGATAATTTTAGTTGCATTTAATAAAGAATTTTTTTATTCAATCCATGAAATATTTTTACACAAATAAAACAATTATTAGAGTTTTAATTTTATTTTAAAGAGAATGAAATAAATTATATCTTAGCAAATACAGTATTCTAAAAAATACACCATTTGAAAGTTGGCTACAACATTTTGTTTAAAAATATATACGATACTGAAATCGGATGATAATGAAGGTTTTTTTATCAGATACAATATCGCCAGCAGTGAAAAATAATCTTTCACTTTCAACCAAAGTTATTTCTAAATAAACAATTGAAATTTTTTTTTAATTATTAGTGGAATATCGAATTAATCGAAAATTCGAATTATTCGATTCGAACGATATACGCACAACCCTATTAAGATGGTGTACACCTAACATTTTAAGTTTTTAAACAAATTTCATTTCGTTTTGTCCACATAAATTCGTTATTACTGTCGCCGTCTCAATTAGGTCTTAAGAAAACCAGTTCTTCAGTCAAAATTCTTTATTCATGTACACTTATTTTTTTTCCATCTAAATTATACACAAGATATGATACAATTGTAAAAGTCAAAGCTAATAGGATATAACGATAAATTCATGGGAAAGACCTCGTCTTCGTATATCAGATAGTTTATGACTTGGATGAACAGATATGACTATAGATTATAAAGTTATAATAAAGCTAATTTATTATGCACAATGAAAATTCGGGTCGGGTGATAAAAACGCGGGTGGCAATGACATACTTTCGTCCTGTGATGCATATTCATCAGACCGGTAACGAAAGCTCGATAAAAATGTAAATAATAAAGTTTAAAATAATGTTAGATATTGAATCAATAGCTCGCATGCTTCAAATCAAATTATTCTTTAAGTAGGCTCAAAAAGTGCTATTAAATCGTCAGTCAGTTCGTTGAGAACAAATCTATCACCGGTTCGGCAAGTAGATTCCGCTGAGAAGAAATCGGCAAGAAACTCAACGATTACTCTTTTAAAGATAGTTGCTTCAGTGAGCAACTGGAATCAAGTCCAAACATTTCTATTGCTTATTAAACTTCAACATCACAATATGCCTTCTGCAACTTCGATTTAACTATATTATAAAAACGCAATAAATCTGCGAAACGATGTTTTAAAGAAATTACATCCAAATTGTGATGCGTTAATACTATTTGTATGTAATTTTTAAAAAACCAATTTGCCAAGTAAACCATGCACGCATGCGTCGAAAACTTAAGGCGTGCGCACTAAATTACGCATTTATTTAATTGGAGAGCAATGTGGCTCTTTTGTCATTCAAAATATCGCCGAAGGTACGAGCTTTCGATCCATACAATCGCGTGAATAGCGTCACGAAGATGTGCATCGTTTTTAATGCTAATTCGTTTGAAGGTTAGCTATTGTACAAATATCATTGCCACACGTCATTTAATACACTATAAAATAAAAACGTTTCATAAATTCTCCTCTCTAAGTTGAACATTCAAAAGCAAAATTTAATTAACAATTTTGAGATTTCAATAAATTATTTGTATTAATTTTCGACACCTTTAATATTTTAATGACAATTAAATTCATTAAATCTAAAGTTTTGGATTTGTAAATATAAACAAGAGTTAATTTATTGTGCATAATAAATTTATAACCTTTATATTAGTTATACAAAATGCCAATTAAACAAATTTTCAAAATACCATATTTCAATATATATAAGAAAGGATATATTATGAATTCTACAACACATCGTGTATATTTTTATATATACTACTTATACATCAATTTTATATAGAGATTAACTATAAATACAACGTCTACTGAGTTTAATTAATTACCATGATTGAGTAGATAATGCCCTGAAACACCAACAATATACATTGACTAATATTTGTTTAATCATTATATTAATATAATAGTAAATACATACATATATAATTGTTATATGACACACGAGAACTTTATTGAAAACCCTAATGAAAGCTTTGAAGCAAAATTTAATTATATAAATTTTTACATACTTTATGACTTCACTAATGAGACATTTACTTTTAAATCAATGTACTACATTATTGTGAGACAATATCTTCACACTTAATTACTTTCATCTTCAGTAGCCATACATATACAGATTGCAGTCAAAGACGAACATATAAAAAGATGCAATATTTATCTTAATTTGATCATGTATTCATAAAAACCAACATTTAGTTTCTTCGTATATTTCGTTTCTTAAATGGATATATTTCTTGAAATGTATTGCTAATTAACGACGAAGCTAATAATCGTCCTAAAGCTGATCCTAACTTGCTCAAGTTTTCAACAAAACCAATATTTAGTTACTTCTTTTTTGAACAATCTAATGAAAGACTAAGTTTCTTAAATCGATATATTCCTTTTAAATAATTGTGTATCAACGATGAAGCTAATAACCTTTCTAAAGCTGATCCTAATTTCATCATGGTTATTTCAAAACCAAGGTTTTGGTACTACGATATTTTGCTTATTAATACGATATATCCCTTAAATGTACGACGAACCTATTAATCGCTCTAAAGCTGATCCTAATTTGCTCAAGTTTTAATTAAAACCAACATTTAGTTACTACATTTATGAACAATCTCATGTGATATTTCACCTTTTAAATCGATATATACCTTGAAATATATTGCGCATTAGTGACGAATCTAGTATTCGCTTTAAAGCTGATCCTAATTTGATCAAGTTTTCATCAAAACCAATATTTAGTTACTTCTTTTTTGAACAATCTAATGAAAGACTAAGTTTCTTAAATCGATATATTCCTTTTAAGCTAATAATCTTTCTAAAGCTGATCCTAATTTATTCATGGTTTTATCAAAACCAAAGTTTAGGTACTACATTTATGAGATTTTGCTTATTAATACGATATATCCCTTCAAATGTACGACGAACCTATTAATCGCTCTAAAGTTGATCCTAATTTGCTCAAGTTTTCATCAAAACCAACCACTACTTACTACATTTATGAACAATGTAACGCGATTAAGCTTCTCAAATCGATATACCCCTAGAAATATATAGTGAATTAAACGACAAATGTAATAATCGCTGTAAAGCTGATCCGAATTTGCTCAAGTTCTCATCAAAACCAACACTTAGTAACTACTTTTTTGAACAATCTAACGCGACTGAGCTTCTTAAATCGATACATTCTTTCGAATATATTGCAAATCAAACACGAAGCTAATAAACGCTCTCAAGCTGATCCCAATTTGCTCAAGTTGTCATCAAAACCAATCACTAGTTACTAGATTTTTGAACAATTTAATGTGTTTAAGCTTCTTAAATCAATATATCGCTTCAAATTTATTGCGAATCAACGCTGAACCCAACAATCGCTCTATAGTTGATGCCAATTTGATCATGTTTTCAGCAGAAGCTAAAATTTTCTGCTTCTTAATTAAATATTCATTTTAAAATGATATTAGATGACGAGTAGATGAATCTAATGACTATTGAAGTCATTTACATCCAATACAATCGATTGAATGAATTTTCTTCGAAAATATATTAACTCATTTCATTTAACATTTGTTTTATTGCATTAAATCACGATTCCTTAAGTATATGACCTGAATCGGTATCAAGTCTGGAACGGCGACGCAGAAGATGCCACCGTCCATGTAGCGGGTTGAATGGAATGTGGACTGTATAGCGGTTAGTAGTAGGGATGCCGGAAATGTAATAAAGTGTCGATATATATAATATCGATATTATCTTTCTTAAAAAAATCGATATATCGGTATGATTTATCAAAGAATATTTATGCTCTAAAAGTTAGTTTACTTGGCCTAAGCTAATTCAGTTATCTTACTTGTCTAGATAAATGTTAATCGATATACATTAATATCAATCGATTATCGATTGATTGTTTGAAAATTAGGTACTCAGTGATGTCAACAAAACGAAGAAAAACAATATATTATTTGAAAAAGACGGGAGTATGAAAAAGTATTGATTGTTCAAATCTTAAAATTTGAAAATGTTTATTGGTTGTCTGTGTAAATATCGATTTTTATAACTTTACGATACTCAGAATATGATATCGATACATCAAGACCTTAAATATCGATACATTGAAAAAATATTATCGATATTACGAAGTATCGATATTTTTTCAACAAGCCTAGTTAGAAGAAAGAATTTAGAATTTAGTGAGGTGTCCGCGTAAGAGGTGATATGAGACGAAGGGAGAAAGGAATCGCGTGCACGTACATGGTGTGTTTAGACGATTAGCAAATACGTATATCTTCTAGACGAATACAAGAACGGAATTCTCAGCGATAGGCGAAACACACCTGGTGGCGTCACCAAAGTCAATTGAAAACCTTTTCCTTAATACTCCTCCCATTTAATAGAGACGATTTCTTGTTTTCTTTCTGTCTACATGCAATCCCTTTCGTTTTTGCATTGAATTTAACAAAAAGGCTTTGGAATATTCTGAAGTTGTTATAATTAACGTGATCCTTTCTTTGCAAGATATCACTTAATCCTTTGATCTTGATATCTGAAAGCTGAAGACGAGCATAGAGACAAGTAGAGTTTTCTTTGAATATTCCATCATTCCTTGTATTTAAAGTAGTATTTTCTCGTATTTAATGCATAAGGTTTACGAATTGAAGACGAACAGAGGCAAGTTACAATCTGACGTCTAATATAAATATCATTATTCCTGGAATATTTCCTAAATCCTTCAATATATTGGATATAATTTCTCCCGTATATGTATCGGGTTGGCAACGAATGTGGAGACAAGTTGATTTTTATTTTGAATGTCACTTTCTCAATTCTATCTAAATAAAAAATAGCATGACTTTTCCTTCAATATTCATTTATTTCTCTTACATAATTAGAGACGATATCTTCTCTTTGTTTTCTGGCTTAAATACAGCGCAATGCCTTTACGACGAGCTAAGTCAAACTGCAGTCTGAAGCTGATTTAAAATGACATGATTTTTTTGGAGTATCTCTTAATCCCTTCCATTCAATGGGGATAATTTCTCCCGTTTGGTTTTAGTCTTCGGGGCAGCGCGATGCCTATAACGTTTGCGAGATGACGAAGAACAAGACGACGAAGGACTTGAATCTGGTGGTGAGCCAGCGTCATCTGCTGTGAGGCCCAATGTTTGTGATTCTGGAGTAGAAGGTTCTAGAACACTGTTCCTTAGAGCACGACGTTGCTCCTCAGTGTGTTGGGGACAACGGGTGGACCTTGAGTGCAAATAAAATAGTGTATTTTTACGACTATAAACTGCTGGTTAAATACATAGAAACATTACCACCCTACCAACAAAGACTTTTTTATTGCTGACAGAGTATTGCTTGACTGTGATCTCACCTGATGATAAGTGATGATACAGTCTAAGCTGAAAGCAGGCTAATCTTAGCTGTTAAGAGGCGATATACCCCTTACGGTTCCTACACAGCATCGTACCGGAACACAAATCTCTTTGTTTGGCGGTACGATTTTGCTGGTAGGGTGGTAAATAGCCACGGCCGAAGCCTCCCCACCAGTCCAGACTCAGAAAAAGCGAATACTCGCACCACTGCACCAGCGTGGCCGTCGAAAGCAAGAGATATGTAATCCGGAACAAGGCTGTGTAGAAACCATAAGTGATAAATTGCCTTTTACCAGATTAGCACACTTTCATCTTAGACTTATCGTCACTTACCATAACATACTCACAGTCAAGCGCTAACCTGTCGGCAATGAGCCATTATATAGATATTTAATTTTAACTATTTTGCAGAAATTATAAGAAATAAATAAATTGCTGATCCCTAAAAGAAAGTGGTAACTACATAAGCACAATCAAGTTAAAGAGCGTGGTTTGAAGGTATTTTCATTGACAAAAAAATCAGGTCAATAGATAATAGATTTTAATTTTGGAATTAAGTTAACTAATTATATAAATTCCTAGCTGTGTCTTTGTAGGTACGCCTTTTTTTATTAGGGAGCAGCGAAATTATAAAATATACCAATTTTCCTTTTAATTTGTTGTCTGTTATAAATAGGAAATACAGTCCATAATTTTGCAAAAATATATTGGGGTTGGAGAGGAGAGGTAGCTTTTTATTTTTTTCTTTTTGCTCGATAAATACTAATGGCGACTTAACATGATCACATCAGTGTAATTTACTACTCTCATTTGCATTGTTTACTTGTTTTATATGCTGGTTTGTTATATTGGATTTACACCATAAATATACTTATTAGTTGTTAGTAAGCCTAATAAATAAATAAAGCACAATATATATGGGATAAAGCTATGTTCCCCAAACAGGGGCCTAGATCCTACAAAGAGGCAATTTGATAGTTTGATAGGAACTTCCTCGTTGGTCTAGTGGTTAGCATGTTCGACTACAGACATGAAGTCCTGGGTTCGAGTCCCGGGTCGGGCCAATTCTAAAATCAATATTTAGTTTTATATTAAGATTTTCTCAATATTTGTCCGAAGTTGGGAAGTTGGCGGTGTGATCCACCCCCGTGCCTCGGAGAGCACGTTAAGCCCTCGGTCCTGCGTCTGATGTCTCTCCGGTCGTCGGAGTCCCGTCACATCGGACTATGAGAGTGAAGGAATAGAGAGTGCACTTGTTGTGAACTATGCCTGCCAATCCGCAGTGGAGCAGCAGCTATGCTATAAAACCCTCGTTCCTTGGAGTGAGGAGGCCTGTGCCCAGCAGTGGGGCGTTAATGGGCTGCTACTTACCTTACCTTAATTTCAGTTTTTCTTTACAATCTTTTTATAATAATGTCATAGTGATTTGTTACTGAAACTCATCATTGATACTTCTTAAAAGAACAATTACATTTTTAAAGGTTAAAAATTATTTATGGGGGCATAAAGGTTTTAGAAATGTTAAAGTCGGGTATGGTCTTAAAAGGTTGGAAAACACTGGAATCTTTCCTTACGTGTATGACTTACCTTGTGCACAATTTCTTTGTATGTTCAGATACCACTCCGCAGATCTGAAGCAGGAGGTTTTTCTTCTCATTAGCGGACATGGTCTCGTAGGTAGCGCCACCGTCATTGGAATCGGAGTTGTGGGTTCCATTGTTACTTCTAATGTAAAAAAATACAGTTGAAGTAACAAAGATTTGTGATAATTTGAAGGCCTAACTAGCGTAAAGGTGCTGGCACCTTTTAGCCAATATGACATTTTATGTACAACTAGCAATGCCCGGTTTCACCCGCGTAAATACCAATCTCGTTAAAGTGATTCTTTATAGTCGTTCTTTATAGATATTAATACCATCTACAATACTGTAGAACATTTTTTTGTTCTATCTCCAATAGTTTTCGCAGCGCATGCTACAACAGATTTTTTGTCACACATTTTGGGTTACATTAATGCATTCTTTTAAGCGTTGAAATCGGTCCAGTAGTTTTTGTGTGTAAAGGTAACAATCATACATACATACATACATACAAAAAGACAAATGTTTTCTCTTCATAATATAATTATTGATAAAGCCACATTGAACGATTGGAACACTAGTACATTTGTTCATGATCACGTGACATATCGATATGATACGTCATTCCCATACATATTTTAAGCGTTATACTGGCGTTAGCGTACTTAGAATGTCATCTTGTCTACATGCCCTACTCTATGCCAGAAGCCTTTTATAGCTGGTTAACTTTGACAGCCTCACTGGCGTAGAAGTGTATGTAATCGCACTGCTAGAAGAATATAGGATATTGCATTTTCCAATTTGTCTGAGTCTGGACTGTTGGGAGTTGGTACTGTTTTGACGATGGCTAGTTACCACCTTACTAGCAAAGGTCATGCAAGAGATTTGTGTTCCGGTACGATGCTATTTAGAGACCATAAGATGTAAATTGCCTCTTACCAGATTACTGCGCTTCTGTCTTTTACCTTATCATCAGAGTCAAGCGCTAACCTATCAGCAATAAGAAAAAATAACTGAGCAAGCTAGAAATTCATTACCTACAAGTACATCAGAGTTAAAAATGGATTTTCTGTACACCGTTTGATAAAAAATACAATAATTACATCCCTAAGCTAAGGTAGCCGTCTTTTATCATCCTCCTCATTACATAAGCCTTTAGGGGCGCTGTATGTTATATCAACAAATGTTTTATCACACGAAATACTTTTCATCAGGTTTAATTTGGTTCAAAAATCAATACCAAGTATACCTATAATGCCCTAAGAAAACATAAACAACTGTTACTAAAAAATCGTCTAGATAAGATTAAGTTTAGTTGCCTGAAAAAGATGGACATACAGTTCAAGTGTCATGTCTATTTTCATTGTATTATAAAAGTGCATAATAAAAAGTTTAACATAAATAAAAAGACGATATAAATACATCTAAATCGGATCGTACTTATGCATTTTGCTGGATCTTTTATTATTTGTCTTCATTCTGCGTTTACGACGTTCTGTATGCAGTGAAGCACCGGACCAGTCAGCATCGTCTTCATCATCACTGAGAAGTCCTGCATAGGACGTAGGTTCCCTGCTGTTTGATGCAATTCGCCGGGACGCTATGCGGGAGCTATTTCGACCCATACCTGAAGACAATAGGTACAGGTATATTGGAGACAACCTTGTTGGTCTAGCGGTTAGCATGTTCGACTACAGACATGAGGTCCTGGGTTCGAGCCCCAGGTCGGATCAATTCAGAAATCAATATTGAGTTTTCTATTAAGATTTTCTCAATATATGCCCAAAGCTGAGAAGTTGGCGGTGAGATCTACCCCCGTGCTTAGGAGAGCACGTATAGCCGTCGGTCCTGCCCTTGATCTCTCTCCGGTCGTGTCGGATTCCCGTCACATCTGACTATGAGAATGAAAGAATAGAGAGTGCACTTGTGTACTATGCCTGCCAACCTGCAGTGGAGCAGTGTGATGGGTCTACGTTCTAAAAACCCACTCTCTTTAGTGAGGAGGCCTGTGCCCAACAGTGGGAAGTCAATGAGCTTCTATTTACATTTTTTAAATCGGAGAACCCATTTCTAGTAACAGATGAACATGGCAGACTAAACATGGGAAAATCCAGATTGAATCGTCATTCTTAAATCCACTGAGACATACTCAAATAATTTCATCAAAATCGATCAAGCCATTAGGAGTTAGAGGCTGGATAGCCGAATATCCAACTATATAATAGCCAAATAAATCACTATCGATTGAGTCAAATTGATCGATTATGGGCCCCTTCCTTTATGAGTGAACTGAGAGATTTATTATCTTCTTGAATGGATTACTACTATTCAATTCATTCTACACAAGAAGACATGGAAAATGGTATTGGTACTTGAGTTTGAGAAAATTTTGTTAGTGTCATTTTTTCTATAAATCTAAAGTTAGGTACCTGTATTCTGATGTAACAAGTAACAATCAAAAATTAAAATAGTGTATACAATGAAAGAATATTTTTGCTGGCCTTGTATATGAAAACAAGTACAACCATCTGTTTCCTTTTAATCCAAAGAAATTGATACTTATTCATGCGTATGCATTCATTCATTCTTATTTCATAGTACAGTATGAGTATTCATTTATTTGTGCTATTATTAAAAATTCATAATTCTGTGTTAAAAAGTGCATTTAATATTTGTCGTATTTATTTAAAATCAGGTGTCTGGCCGGTAACCAACTTAATATCCGTTTCATCTCTAGTTTCTACACAGAATCCCAGAATGAAATTTTTTTTCTCTAGATGGCACATCTTTGCTGGTAGAGCAGTAACTAGCTATGGCTAAAGCCTCTCACCAGTACAGACTCAGACAAATTAGAAAATGCAATTTACTAAATGTGCCCTGTCTAATTCAAAACAGAATTTCTGCTACATTTCTGTTTCGCCAAATATTTAATTAATTTTATTATTTTTCATGTTTCATAGATAGACCCAAATTTCTATTCTTACTATAATTAGCATGTTTTTAACTCTATAAATTAACTAAATGTAATGACTGTACTATCAGTTGTGGAATTTTAATAGTTTAGCTATATTGTAAAATGAATTTTGTGCAATATTATAGAAAGGGGTTACATAAGTCAATCAAAATTTGTTTATTATTGACCTTATTTTGTATTTCTGAGTTTAAAAGACAAACTAAATTTATCTACATATCTATATTATTATGTACATATATTATTCCAGTGGAAATTTGCTTATAATGCAAAGATAGTTTAGAAATTTATGTATTTCATTCCTAATAAATATAAACAAAGATGTATGCTTTCAATATCTTTATTGTTTTATAAATTGCAGAAGTGCTAGAGAGGTTGACTGCCTTCAAGGGAAACTCATATTACAATATTTAATTTGTCTAGACTAGAAGTATGCTTAGGGCCTAGCTAGTTACCACCTTATCAACAAAAGACAGATTTACTAGTATAATATTGTGCAGGAAATTTTAAGAGACAAATCACCTCTTACCAAGTCAGTAGACTGCTATCCCAGGCTGCCCTGAAAAGCTGTAACTTGGCAACAAACAATGGTTTTTGTAAAAAGATAAAAGGCTATGCATATTTCACTATTGGGACATGAATCATTCAAGTCTGGTGTCTTTATCAGTAAAGAAAAATGTCTAATTGTGGAGAGGTCTTTCATACTTACTGGTATATGAGTATAACCACCCACTTCACTAGCAGAGGTCCTCAACATCATCTCACAGCAGTGAAATTTGGAAATTGTTTGTACACGAGCCAGATCAGGGATAATAAGAAAAATAAAAAAATATTTTGTACTGTGATACAAACCCATGCATTTTTCTAAGTGTGGCGCAAAGCGTGTTGCTGAAACAGGTCTCTCACAATTGGGGCATGAACAATTCGAGTCTGGTGTCTTTTTCAGTATGGAAAATCCAAAAACGTCACATTCCGGAGAGTTCACTATCTTATACGCTTCTTCATCCTCCTTTTCACCTTCTAGTAGCTCTGTAAGACCGGTTTTTATACCTTGATGGACTTCAAAGAGGACTCCCAAAGTCACATCATCACAAACACTGTCGTAAATAAAATTTGCTGCATCTTCTGCGGTGCTTTCATTTTGTATTATATCGAAAAATTTACTGTTTAAATCGTTCATACTTAATTCACTAACTATTGTGTTCATTTTGAATTAATACACAATTTTATGTCCGGAAAAAATCTCAGCAAACAAAACAGCTGACATACAGTCAAACAACACAGAAGATTTGCTTTTTTTATAAACTGTGCGGTGTACAGAGCAGTAGATAGGGCAAGAATAATAAGTTGCTTATAATAACTACAAATAAAATTCAACTTAAATTATAAATATTAAAATACATTTTTACACAAGTAAATCAATTAAATAACAATAACAATCGCAAATTTGTTTGTTGTTTTAAAATCTATTTTAAGTCTAATGTATAACGTAGAAATTTAATTGTGGTTATTTTATATAATAATATTTAATTCTACTATTTTTAGTACAGAGTAGTGCATTATATACCGATGAGTATCTATGTTTTCACGAGGTTAAATCAATACGGACTACGGAGACATGAACATATATTATCGAAAAAATATTAACTTTTCATTGACTCGAATAATTTACATCTATAAAACAAAAAAATATATATATTTCCACGGATGTTCTGTATATATTTTGATATCATCCAACAGCGTCTATTTTAATGCCTTTAAGCACCCCAATGTTGGGATTCACTGACATGTCAGTATATCAACTAAATGCCATCGGAATTATGGACCACTTTGGGACATCACAGATTCGCCTCCACTCTGGATATCCCACAGCGGTACCTAAGCCGGTTTAATATTAATTATATTATGAGAGATTATACAGTGCCTTTTAATGGAAGCTCATGTAAAAAATGAAAACTTTTTTTCTGTTATGAGTTTATGAAGTTACATAGAAGAGGAATTGACTTTAAATTGTCCGGATTTTCGTTACGTACCCTATGTGATTTTGGTCGGGAAATTACGAATTAAAGATTTTATGTAGCAGCAATTGGTATAAACATATTTTGTTTCAAAATTGTATCTTTATCAATGTTATGCGAAAACAATTCTATAAATATTTATTTGAACTACGTTTATCACTTGAATATCTTGTTATCGGTTGAAAAAACACTGATTTCACGTAGCCATGCAAATAAACACTTTATTGTATTACAATTAAAGATCATGTATGGATGCAGCTAAAGAGAAAACATGACTAACCCAGCATCCTATACATTTTAGTAAGTAGAAACTTCGATTGTGTTTTTATAAGGATTGTATATACAAATTTTTAATAAAATATACTTACTTGCTGTGCTAAAGAAATAATCTTTACTGTGTACTGATACACGTTATCGAGTTGTAGTTATAAAGAGCGCGTAATAACTTCGTATCGCTCTATTTCATTGGAAATGACAATGGTGAGTGTTCTTTTGCTTTTAATTGAAATCATTATTAGGTGTTGATTTGAAAATTGTTTTCTGATTAATAAAAATAAATATCAATGATTGAATTTAAGATTTCGATTGAACTTAAGATTTCATACTTTAATGCCCCTCTGGATTTTACTTTATTCATGTTTATTTTAAGGTTGTATTTACTGCCCGTGGATTGGTGCCTCCGGTTTTTACAGCCTTGAAGGAGAATGGTAAAATAAACTTTGAAATTATTCCAGAATATGCTAAATATTTAGCAAATAATGGGATTAAAGCAGTGCTTGGTAAGATATTTTCATTAAATACATACAAAGGGGAACGGTTATTGAAGGGAATTAGTCATTTTTTATTATCTCAAAAGTGCAGACGGAATTATTGGCACTTTATTTAAATAAAATGTAATATACATCATTCATTATTCTGCAAAGAAACAAGTGTTATCAATATATATAAATGACATTGAATGTCCCTGTTTGTAATATTAAAAGCTTATTAAAACACAGGAAAGAGTACGTAAAATTTGTCTGTTTGTTTAGGCTAATCTCCAAAATGAGAGGACCTCTTTTTTACAACACTTACATTTGCTGGATTATATCATTATTAAATGAAAACATCAAAAATTTTATAAATATAAAATATTAAAAATTTACAATTCTATTATTACATGTATCTTTTCAGCTGAAATAAATTCATTGAGTAATTCATCTGGAGAATGTATTGTTTCAACCTTTTTGTAACACGAGGGTGTTTATTTATTTTTAATTTTGCGGATTGCGTTAGAGTGCTATGGTTATGGGGATTGATAGAGGGGGGGGATTAATAGTAATGTGTTACGATATGATCATCAGCCATGATTTTTGAGATACCTTCCGTCTTTCTATAGTTACACAATCCATAAAATATATTTTCTTTCACGAAATTTCAGACATCTCGAATTTTTTAATCAACATATATAAAGAGTTTTATGCCGCTCGTTTTAATATGTTTAATATTCATCTATTGGTAATTATAAAAAAATATTTTTTGTCTGAAAATAGAAACGTAACCCTTATAAGTCATAATGTGTATTATTTTGCCTTCGGGTAACTGTCGTAACAAAATATGCGTAGAGATAACACAAGACAATAGAGAAAACAAAAAATAAATCAATTACAGAGTGATCGTTACTAACTGCGTGTGTCGCGTTGAAGGTCGTTAAGTATTTTTGTGCTATTTTATGAACTGTGTGTGTTTATTATTAATTATTTGTGTTTTTGATTATATAATGTGGTTTTAATTATATAAGTGATGTGAATAACACTGAAAATTACTTGAGATAAGTTTAAATTTTTAAGATATGAGCTTATAAATATAAGATGGACTTTTTTCACTATCTCTTAAGTTTAGCGCAACCTGACGGTAGCGTCAGGTTTGTCTTAATTTAATAAACAAAAATTTACATTATATTGTTTAACTATTAGTAAACATGAAAATCATAACATTTGGAAGTCTTTCCGGAACATTTAAGCCCCATGAGCTACTTTAGCGTCATTCGGACCGCGGGGCAATGGACGCTTCACGTCCGGGTGACGGTTATTTCCGTTAAAAAACGCGGGTAAATTAGGGATAATAACCTAAAGTATAGGTAGATGACCTAGTCTCTATTGTATACATTTATATAACTAAGTATACAATTGAAGATATATGAGTAGAAAAGGTTGTCATATCTCTATTACCTAGCGATTTCTTCCAAGCAATCTTTGAGCAAACGGAAAAAGTAGTGTAAAATATGATAGCTCTAAAATAAATATATATTAGCTCTATATCAGAAGCATACAAATAAATAGAATCATACTATGCAAAAATAATACAGATATATATAAACCGTAGCAACTAATAGCTCAAATAATGTTATCAATATTTTAGTTGGAGGTACAACGGGAGAGAATATGTCTTTATCAGTGATAGATCGGAAGAAAATAACCGATTGTTGGGTAAAAGCTGGTAAGGACAACGGACTTCATGTTATGGTACAAGTGGGAGGAGCACCACTGGCTGATGTCATTGCATTAGTAAGTCTTAATATACATTGTGCAATTATTAAACGCTAAATATTGAATTATTTACTTTACATCAAAATTTACTTTAAAATAATTGACCTAAAGTCAACTAATGCTGTTATATTACTAATATTGTTGACGTAATATGGCAAAAATAGTTTATATCTATTGAAAATAATATAGGACCTAGACGACATCCTTGTGGAACACTTATTAAATTTAATACTATATGCGAATCACATTGAAGTGTGCCCAATTCATTGAACAAGGTATAAATATGATTTAAAATAAAAAATAGAAATCACAATCATAAATGAAGTGATAACTTTTTAAATGTAACGTATATATCGACTAGAAGTAAAAAAAAGTAATATGACATACAACTATCATATTTTTCTTAATTGATGCCAAATAAATGGCTTTTTTCTATTTATGCTATTATATATATACATTTATAATCGATCTTTTTCAATTTCTACTATTAGTTCACACTCCTTTTATATATGTAACATGTTTAACAATTCATTTCATTTCATTCGCCCACTCAAGTTCAAATACAGTCTTTTACATTTGTTTTCATGATAATGCAGTTAAATATTTATTAATCACTGACATTAAAGGTATAAAGGGTTCTATCTATGTAACAAGTTTAAGAAATTCGTCCTAGATGGCGAAGAAACTGCCAATTTTTTTTTATTGTCTTATATGTATATTCTTACATAATATAGTGTAATCTTAACATAACGAGCCTGAACACAACAAATTAATTAATCATGGCAAATTCTGTTACAGGCCGCTATTTTACGATTTATGTCAGTCCATATCCTTTGCATAACATATACTACCAATTACTTCCATTAAATTCAACAATTTTATTCCACAATTCGCTAGACAGTCGCAGTCATTATCGTTTGATGCTAATTAATAAGCTATTTTTGCTTTTTAAAACGAATTGTAATCCAACCGTGCACTGTATCTAGATAATTAGAGAAAGCTTTCTGAAGTAGCGTGTCAAAATTTACTTTATGTTATCAGGCCAAATATTGTGAGCAAATGGAAGTGGATTCACTTCTTACCCTTCCTGAATTGTATTTCAAACCACAATCAGTTTCTGAGCTGGTCTCTTATGTAAAGCTGGTAGCGGATGCTGCTCCAAACACTCCCGTGCTGTATTACCATATACCCAGCATGAGTAAACTTGACAGTACGTATATATTAATCATATATTTTGGTAATTGTACTTAATATAATATCAATAGGTAACCATATATCCTGAGTATAATCCAGGATTGAGCATCGCCGAATCCTGGAGCGAAGTCTTAAAAAGTTAGGAGGTTTATGTTCAAGATAAGAGGTTTTTATGCCTTCTATTATAGAGAGTATTCACATGTAACCAAATTTGTTAAGACATTATACATCGAAAAAACTTTTGGTAAGAGTAAATAACAGAAGTGAAATTTATTAAGGCACGCTTAAATAAAATGACGGTTTATTATCATTTAAAATCTTGTTAAGAGCATAAGACCACACGATAAAAGTGAAAAGTTATCAAAGTGAGCTTAAAACGGCGAGCGTGACGCTCGCTCCAGTGCCCATAAAATAAAGTGCCCAAAGAAACGTTAACTTCAATAATTTGATTTTATGTTTCCAGTGAATATGCCTTCGTTCGTTACTGAGGCGACTCGTGTTATACCAAACTTTAAAGGCATTAAATTTACATCAAACGATCTAAACGAAGGTGCTCAAGTCTTGAGAGCATTAACAGAAGGTCAGGAGGTATTCCTTGGATCCGATACAGTTAGTATTAATTTATTCTACATTTGACTTCTTTTATGGAATTTATTAGGAAAACGACTAGATATTTTATCGTTGATTAGTAATTAGTGACCATTTTGATGACATCGCTAATAACCACTGTAAAACGTTTTCCGTTTCAATAAAATAATTATATTTCCTGTAATATTTCCAAATTTGGACTACACTAGATACTTCTGGTAATTTGTTAGAAATAATTGAAATTTATTTACTTTACTATTATATGCATCGATTTAAAATAAGCAGGGTATATGTGATTGATAATGCAAATCGCATGATCTTTTTTATATTTTATATCAAGATCTGCAAAAAGGTATATAAGTTTCATGTCCTACTACAACAAATATCCTAAAGCATCATATAATTAGAGGACTTGTAGAAGAAGGTTTAGGGATTGTTGTTGAAATCAGGCCTCAGCTTATTAACCTCCTATTGCTGCAAATAAGTCTCCTTACAGAGACGGAGACAGAAAGTCTTTAAAACAAAGACTCACGATGCTCCACATACACACATACTACAGAAATGGCTCCCAGCAGTATTCCTCAAGTGGTTTTCCGGAAACAAGAAGCAGAATGAAGACTTTTTTTATAAAAATAAAACACTTAACTTTTGCAAATAGAACTTAGTAAAGATTTGAGCCTTTGACTTTTAAAATCTATGTATCCATTGGTCCATCACTTTTCAGAGTTTACAGTTTGATTTTATTTACAATTGTTTACAACACATTATTGATTTTGTCATCTCTAGGCTCTCCATGAGTAAGACCTCTTTCCAGCATTGGAATGTTAATGGACTAATTGCTACTGCTATTAATAATATTAATGATTTCAAGTAACATAATTCCAAATATCTATTTGTGTCTGCTAAAACAAATAGAGTTATGTTCTCGTTTTTTATGTTTATATACACATAAATACGACATATTTCTTAGCTACTTATGCAAATATGCATATGTGTAGTTTATGTTTAAATATAATTGAATAAATAAATATGACAGCATTTGTAGATATAGCATCTAGAACACCTGCCGATTAAATTCTTTCACTTTCGGGTTCCTGGAAGAGATCTCTGTTAAGGTGTCCTTTGTTTTTAATGGTGCATAAATAAATATAATGCTTTTTTACTTACAGTTGCTGGCACCTGCTGCTCTTTTAGGCATAAAATCTGGAATTGGCACAACGTTCAATTTGTTCCCGCGTCTTGCCCTAGATATATTAAGAGCTATGGAAAATCAAAATCTTGAGGAAGCCAGAGCTCTCCAAGAGAAATTATGTTTGGCTATCGAAGCCATTTGTGCAGAAGGTTATTATAATAATTCTTTGATGTGGTTATTGTAAGTGCGTTGGGCACATTATTTTGTAGATTTTGAATGATGCTGAGCCGTCACGCTCGGCCATGTAAAGCTAGTTGGGTTAAACTTCATTACTTTATGAATTTAGATCAGAAAGATAATTGTATTTCGTATTATTAATCTAGCTTTGACGTAGGTTTCACTTAGGTTGTGCGATTATAAACATAAACCAATTTTTATTAATAACCTTATGCTTTCCGTTCCTTCGAAAGTAATTTCAGTAGATCCAAAAGTGGCTTATAAAAATAGGTTTTTTTTTTCAGAAGCAACATAAGCTCTTCGGTTTCTGATACTAGAAATATATATATTTTGTTTTATTGTTAACCAAACATTTTATGATTAATCTGCACTCACCTGCCACATGACAAGCGATGATACGATCTAAAGTGGCATGACGCTAACCTGGCTAAAGGTAATTTTCATCTAAATGGTTTCTACATATTTTGGTAAAGGAACGCAATTTTCTTGCTTGGGGGGCTACTCTTTGTTGCTATGGCGGTAACTAACCATGTCAGAAGTCAGCAGAGCAGACTAAGATGAATTAGAAAAGGTGTTTCGTAAATTTAAATTATAGGGATTTGACTCGCCAGGACTTTGGTAACGTAGGTAGTACTATTACATCAGCGAGGCTGAGAAATTTTTTGCAGGTACCTGGGTTCCAACAATGAAAGCAGGAATGGAGATAGTCACTGGCCTAAAAATGGGGGCCCCGATTTTACCTCAAACGCCAATTTCGGATGAGGCTAAGAAAAGAATTGAATCAAGATTGAAAACATTAAAAATGCTTAACTAAAGGTCTAACAGACGTACAGTTTACCGAAGAATAGAAAAACCTCATATTTCATATATCCAGTCATCATTAAAAACGAGTCAATAAATTCTAAACTTTAAAATAAAGCTTTCATTTCACGTATGCCTATTAGAAAACTTTGTTTTTTAGAAAAAAGTCTTGGGCGTTTTATTTTTAAAAAAAGCAGGATTACACTTTGTATAATATAAACAATAGGTCATGAGGATATTCGCGCAGGCCACAAATGTTATAATGATTTTGGCACGCTCCATAAATGTTATGCGGATTTTAGCGCGGGCTGTAAATGTTATAAAGATGATGTTGCGGGTCATAACTATTATGAGGATGTGGACGCGGGCTATAAATGTTTTGAAGACGTTGGTGCAAGCCATAAATGTTATAAAGATGATGGCGCAGGCCATAAATGTTATGAGGATGTTAGTGCGGACTGTAAATGTTTTGAAGATGAAGATTTTTCAAATCAAATCAAATCATTTATTGCCGATTGTGTACATAATTCAGGTGTTATAATAAGTAAGTGCAACAATCCACCACATAATGTCATGCTAATATACAATTAAAATTAAACGTAAAAAATTCACGATACAATAATTACAGGGCTAAATTAAAGTATACAATATGTCAGTTAATTTTTTTTTGAGATTTAAATACTCTATTTCTGTCTACCGAATTTCCCCAAAATATTATGCCATAACGTGTGTTAGCTGCCACATATGCATTGTAAGCCGTTAATACCGCCGCATGATTAACAACTTTAGATAACATACTTAATGCAAAAGCGAATCTATTTAATTTTGAACATAAATGGTCAACGTGATATTTCCAATTGAGCCATTCGTCAATGTACAAACCTAAAAATCTTGTATATGAAGTGTCAATTAGTTTTTTTTATTTAAATAGTTAATGTCCAATATTATTTTCTTCGTCTATTTATAAATGTCATAATTTTCGTTTTGTCAAAATTTATAATGAGTTTGTTATATGTCAACCAATCAACTATATATTTTATTGTATTATTTATGTTATTTTCTAGTGAAGTTTCATTATCGTCTACAAATATAACCATGCTATTATCAGCGAATAACATCATTTCATTATTGGTAATTGTGGGAAAATCATTTATATAAGCATTAAACAGCATTGGACCCAATATACTTCCTTGCGGTACACCCATTTTAACTGATTTTATTTCTGAAATGTAACCTGTTTCGGTTTTATTGCTTGCTAATCCAATTATTTGTGTCATTTGTTGTCTTCCGATTAAATACGATTCCATAATTTTGATGATGCGCGGGCCACATTTCAGATATAAACGCATTTTTTTTGATAAAACCTTTTTTTAACCATATTTATCGTTTCTTTTAATTAAAAGCTAAGTTAAACATATAAGGTATGTTTTGGGGCTGGGTATAAATGGCTTTCGGTTTCTGGCCCCTGACATAGACGATAAAAATGCGTGGATCTAAAATAAAATCATCATGGTGAAAATTCCTACTGAGTTTGAAATGGATTTTTGAAAGGAAGGAGGTACCTTACGCATTACGGTTGATTCCGAATGTCTTTTGTCGTTTATTAATATTTTATTTGGCGGATTAACATAGGTTGCTTTTTACTCTATTTATATGGAAATGGTAACTAACCGAGGATATAATTGATCTACGTTTTACCAATATCAACCCCGTGGAAGCATGGAGACATCCGTTCTTAGTGTGATTCAACTTCGCTAAAAATATCACACTTAAAATTCAAGAGCGAAATGTTTTGAAATAACGATTTATTATAGTTTTTCGTTTTTATATAAGATAAATTAGAATAGAATTGTATAAAAAATAGAGCAAATGTTACAATAACATGATCCAAAACATATAGTCAACACGTGGCTTAGGATATAATTAAAGCGTGATACTTAACTTATTCAGAAAAGATTACATGCTATTTGTACAAGGAGCTAACGAATTATAGCTAACACATCGCTGCTTTTTATTGCAAGTGTTAAATACTAAGTAATATAAAACAAGCAATAGACGCCTTACAGATTAGTATGATGATGGATTATTAATAGTTTGGTAAGCTTGCATAATATTAGTTTGTTCGGTTTACTCTGCGTAGATGGCAAGATTTATTTCTTACAAATTGAATTAAAACCTTATTTCTTAAAAATTAAAGTAGATTTTAAAATAACATGATTATGAAAATAACAGTTACAACCACAGATGTCTGTGTTATTTAAAAATGAACTGTAATCTCAAACAATAAAAGTTTTTATTGAATTGATATTATTTAATATAACAAATAAAGAATCTTGCCATTTCTATACTGTGGGCATTTTAGTTCGTTTCCAATCTTGTTCGAGGCTTATACTCTGTTCTGAAATTAAATAAACACCACTTTTTTTATAATAAACATGCAAAACGGTAATGTTTCTGAACGTGAATGTGAAAAAGAGCGGCAAAATGATCTACAATATGGCGAATCTATTACAAATAATAATATAAATGCCTATGAGAATAAAGCTATAAATCCGGTGATTGAAAATAAAGTTAAAAAAGCCAGGAGTTATGTTGAATTATCAATGTTGAATATGGCGAATTCTTTGAAAAGCCTCGGAAGGAATGAGAGGAGAGTTTTAGTGCTATACACTGGTGGTACCATCGGTATGGTGAGAAATAAGGACGGCGGTAAGTTATTTCTTCATTTGATAAAAATCAATTAGAAAATATGAAATGAATGAAATGTGTAATATTATAATAAATAAAAAAGAGAACACACTGTAATAGCATTCTACAAAAGCAAAAAGATATGGATCTCAGGCTAATAAATGGGATCTTTATAAATTAAAAAAGTATGTTCCCTGCTTAAAAGATGTTCTTTTTTATTTTAAAGCACAAATTTTAACGTCTGATCCTTTTATTTTTTATCACTTATAACCCCCATTATGTATATATATATAAGTAAACTATTTCCGATTTTCATTAAATGCGCGTTATTTGAAGCAACTGCATTTTAAACGGGGATTCCCCGTCAATCTACAAATACTTGCATAGTATCTCACTTCATTCCCATAGGGGTAAGCAGTGACAACATCCTTCCACTTGCCACGATCCTTGCATATCTCCTTCGCTTCTTTCATTCTCAATAAACCTTTCATACAAGTTCGTCGGTTTAGAGTACTCTTTTGGCCCTTAATTTAATTAACGGCCAAGTCAAGTTCACGTTCCCTGTTGAATTTTTCAATTAAAAACTAACCTTTGTTTTAACCAGTTGCAAAACATTCAAAATCGTGATAAACATTTCGTAACTAAGAAAGACAAACATTTTAAAAATACACACACCGGCATATTAAGCGGAACACAAAAAAAGTCCATAATTAAAAAAAAATACGGTTATATTTTAAAACCTGCTTATTAAACTTCTTTTGTTATTTAAAGTTTCATTTGTTGTAATTAAAATGAGATCACGTTAAGAACACATTTTGTGAAAAATGGTACATTTTTGAACTTTTTATATAACCGGAAAAGAGAAAATTAATATTAATATCGCGTATTTCCTCCATGTGTTCTGGTGAAAGTTTCTACCCGTCTAAGCATACTGAGGATGATGTTATAGATGGTCTCCTGGGATAGTCTCCGCCATTAATCAACTACGGCGATTCGCACTTCACCCATGTTGGCAGGAGCTGGAATTCTGGACTAAATTTTTCTTTTTAGCAAACGTGCTTTATTGGATTCATATGCGGTGATCTCGCCGGCCAGTCCATAACAGTGATATTTATATAATTAAGATATGCTTGAGTTGCTTGAGAGAGTTACCCGAGCGGTATGCGGCCGAGCAATATCCTGCATAAAAACAAAATCGTCACCGCTATATGGGGCAAATGGTACGACATTTTCTTCTAAAACTTCTCTGATATAGCGGTCTGCAGACTCTCTCTGTCAATCACTACCAAATCTGTACGACCTCCCAAACAAATGCCCGCTCAAACCATTATTGATCCATCACCGTATGCAACTGATGTTTCAAAATTTGTCTGAATGTATCGTTCTCCTTTGCGTGTGTATATTCTTTGCCTGCCGTCGATTTGATAAACAATACCTTACTCCATTGGTCCGCGTGCTAAAGTCGATGTTCCTGAGCGAAAGTTAACTTGTTTGTACGATGATTCACCTCAAGCCTTGGAGGGCACAAATGAACCCTTCTTCGTACCGTACGCTTACTTACGGTTACACCCCGCACTGTTTCTTACTCATGTCGGGTTTGGACGGCCGTCAAACGGGGGTTCCTACGTTAACGAAGCCGAAGGAAACGACCATCCCTACTCGAAGTGCATCTTTTTCTGCCTTGTCCTGTTCTTCTCAAGTACCGGTTTCCCTGAACCGTTGGATACTGCGATGGATCGTTGAAACTGGTCAACGAAGATCTCTGGATATCACTCTGTAGGTTTAACCATTTCTTCACATTTCGAGTGCCCTGGCAATCTCCGTTGGGGCTAAGTCAGCCATAATTCAGTCCTTAACTCCAAAAAGATACGCGATTAAAAAAAAAATAACAAAAAACAGCATTTCAATGAAATTCTAAATCAAACTCAGAAGGTAGAAATACTTGATGTTCGCTCCAGATAAGCGGTATTTGAATAAAATTAAAACACTTGTATAAAATGTGATGTTCAGTTGTTTTCTTAATTTGAAATGATTTGTTTTTAAATTAAATTACTAATAAACCTGCCAGCACCTTTATATCATACTGATATTAAACCTTTTTTTATGTTCCGCTAACTATGCCGGTACGTTTAGTGTAAACATTCGTATGCATTTCGTTAAAATATTTTTAATTCGTGTTAGATTATGTATAAAGCAGACACGTCGTAACCTGAAAATCAATATAGTTCACCAGAACAGTAAAAACTTTTCATGAAAAGAAAATAATACGTACAAGTTCCATGTTTATCGACTAGAGTTATCAAAATCAAAATGTTATTTATTCAAGTAGGCTCAAAAAGCACTTTTGAATCCTCAGTAGTCTTTCCGTTGATAATAAAACTACTATCGGTACAGAAAGTTGATTTCGCTGATAAGAAACCTGCAAGAAACTCAGAGGTTATTCCTTTAAACCTGTAATTATTAATAGTAGTTTATAGAGAGTATTTTTACGGTATCGCCCGCGTAGATAACGATATTGTGTCCTTCTGGAATAAAGTCTTTTCAGTTAATATGTCTGTTTGATGACATTGTTTTCTTTAGATTGACATTTTGCGATCTGTTATATTTTTTGATTGGTATTGAAACGGTCTTTAAAAAAATATGTTTAATTAGATAAGTATTGATACAGAGGTATGAATAACATGGTTTGATTATTGTCGGCATTACCGTTTAATATGCAAAAAAAGTAGTTATTGATGGATAACTACAGTAGTAGGATATATGGTACGCTGGGTTTTTTTGCAGATATCAATACGTTCTATAATATTGTAAATTTTTTTTCTATCTTCAATAGTTTCCGCAAAGCACGCGATAACAGATTATTTGTTTTACACCTTGGGTTACATTATTGCATTTTTCTTAGGGATCTCTAATTTTTTGGTGAAAGTAATATAGCCTCTGTCGCTCAGTGAAAATGCAGCTTTATAATGGTAAAAAAAATTTTAAAATCGGTCCAGTAGTTTTTGTGAGAAAACGTTATAAACATACATGCGAAAACACAAATGTTTCCTCATTATAATATTAGTTTATATTGCTAAATGCATTGACTTTAGTGGCGTTGTTCTAAAGTTTAAAATGAATATTTTACGTGTTTACTTTCCAGCGTTGATATTTTTGCCTCCAATTGCTTAATATTCGCTAAAAGCCAACTTTATTTTATTTCAGTCACAGGATAATAATATCGCCGTTACATAACAAAACGAGTAGGTAAGGTAAGCACCAGCCTATTAACGTCCCAACGTGCTGGGCACAGGCCTCCTGACTCATATGAGAGAGGGATTCTAGAGATTAATTCAAATTCAAAAATTCCTTATTCAAGTAGGGTTTTACAGCACTTTTGAATCGTCAAATATAAGTTCATCAACACATTTCAATATACGATTAACGATGATATCAAAGAACGACTTATAATCTAAAGTTACGAGGTTTTCTTTGTGTCTTAAGAAGAGCCCAATCCAAACTCAGTCGAGTTTCCTTTTTTTACCATTATCTAAGAATATACTGTTCATTTATATTGATTGAGATTTGAACAATTCATTCATTCCCACGCTTTGCTACCTTCTAAGTAGGTAATTCTTGAAATTATAATACGATTTTTCAATTGATATTCTTATAATAAAGAATTTGAATATATTAAGTGACATCTCTGAAAGGTCGTCTGAGAGATTGTAATAGAAATTTATACAGTTACCCTTAAATAGGCTCACTATGTATAATAAAATGAAAATCACGACACAAAAATATTTAAAACAAGTAATATGTCGGATTATAGATTGATTTTTGTTAATGTAAAAGTGTTATTTCGTTATATCTTTTGAATGGAATGTCCGATTTTAATAATATAAAAAGTATTTAACAGGTATTGAAACGTGTTTAATATAATAATTAATAGGATAAGGCTTAATACAGAGGTATTAATAATATGGTTTGATTATTGTCGGCATTTTTTTATCTCATTTTTAAAACATAAAAGTAGTTATATTGGCATAACTACAGTAGTTGTATATACATTTTTATAGATATTAATACGTTCTATAATATTGTAGAATATTTTTTTGTTCTATCATCATGTTTTTAGTATATTCAAATTTTTTCACACCAATTAGGGATCCTTATTTTTTTGGGGGAAAGTCGCAAAGTGAAAATGCAGTTTTCTAATGGTGAATTTTTTTTTGAAATCGGTGCAGTTGTCTTTGTGTGGAGGCGTTACAAACATGTAAAAACACAAATGGTTCCTCTTTATAATATTAGTTTAGCCAACGAAATAAATATAAACAGAATCTAGTGGTATAACCTATATACTAAATCTATGGTTATATCACAATTGTTATGGCAGGCTCAGCTTATCAACCTAGATTGTATTTGCTCATTGTACTGATGCGTCATTCAAAGAAAACTCGTGATATATATGCTAATGTTATTACTGAGAAAGTAACTATATACATCTGTTTTGATTAACGTTGATAGACTACAAGAACAGCAATGAACAAGATGAAAAAATATGAAGTAATCAAACATCACTGAGATCACGAAATCCAGACGCGTGAGGACTTCCCTTCCCTATATTTTTATAGGCTGCTGAGACGTGGACATTGCGAGAACTGGAAACACAGAAAATAGGTGCTCTAGGCATGTGGTGTTGGAGAAGAATGCTTGTGGTTTTGAGGACCGAGTTACGTACGAACGTGTCGATAGTTCAAGAACTTGGCATCAAGTATCTGTTTTCTAGAGTACAATCTCGCATCCTGACTTTCTTTGGACACGTCTTTCGGCGTGACAACGTCCATCGAACGCCTCGTTGTTCAGGGAAAGGTGGAAGGCAACAGACCGCATGGGACGTCACCTACTCGATGGACTGACCAGATCAAATCTGCTCTGGGAAGCTCATTGTACGAATGCTGCAGGATGACGCTCAAGCAGGGAAAAATGGCAAACCGTCGTAATGCGCACAACATCTGCCTCTTCCGTAACTTCCGGTTAGCGATCGCGACCGCTCCGTAAGGAGCGTAACAAATAAGAAGAAAATAGGTTGGCCCTTGACTGTAATTTCACCTGATGGTAGGCACCTCTCATGGTTTATACACAGCGTTGTAAGGCATATATGTTTTGCTTGGCGACACGTCTTTGGTGGTAGGGTATCTAGCTATAATCGAAGCTTCCCACTAGTCCTGAGTAAGATAATTTAGAAACTTGCCCTTCCTGGTACCTAAGACAGGACTTCGAAGTCGACGACATGTGGCATAGTTAGGTAATTAGTAGTACGCGAGTACTCTTTGAGCTAGCAGAGATTCCGGTTTCGATGACCGGGGAGGAATTTAGAATATTTCGTTTTCTAATTTGTCTGACTCTGGAGTGGTAGGCTACGGCCATATCTTGTTACCACACTATAAGTAAAAACGTACCGCCAATTTATAAAATTGTGTTCTAGGACGATGCTAAGTAGAAACCACAAGAGATATATCGCTCCTTATCAGGTGCCACAGTTAAAACTGTAGTAAGTAAAAGTACCATTACTGGGCACAGATCTCTTCCCTTATAGAAGAGAGGGCTTATAGAGCATAGAGCCACCACGCTGCTCCACTTCGTGTTGAGTACGCTGGTAACAATGACTCTAGAAATGCTACCGGTATATTTCCTTAAACCCATTCTGTCGTCTTCTTAGTCCATCTTGTGTCATATTTTTTTATTATTCTGTCCTTGATTCTTAATGACAAATAGCCAGTTTCTCTTACTTTATCTTTCTTTGCAACTTCAAATACTAATATAAACTTCAAATAGTTTTTTCTTTATACTTACACTTATATGTTTTCCTTTCATGACTTCTTTAAAGCTCAGATTATTCAAGAGCAAATCTGAGATATATGCAGTCCCCCAACGTATATAGTTTTAGGTTCACGAAGTTGTGAATACCAGCTTACATGATAATCTGTAAAAGGTGCAAATTAAGTGCTATATAAATATCCGGATGTAAAATAATAGTAATTAATGCTTCACAAGTTCATTGCAGTAATATTATCGACGGAATTTCCCAAAGTATCAATGTATACGATAAGACGGATGATACAAACCCGTGCATTCAAAGCTGCATTCATAATTGTTTACGCAAGTTATAATGCGAAAACATTATTTTTAATGTTAATATACCCTCCACCCTCAATTTCGGCCATCTTTTCTATTTATATACGAAAGGTTTTGATTCTAAATGTTAAATTTACTACGCAATATAACGTAATTTTTCATTTAATACCATTATTTGAACTCCTTTACCCCAAAAGTTTAAGATGACAAAGTTAATAATTTGATTCAATCTATTGTTAAATAAAGTCCAATCTTAATACTTTGTTTTAAAGTATGTTTTGAAATGACAAAAACATCAAAATAATAATAGTAATTGATATTTTATAACTGTAACCGCTATCTTTGTTATTTTGAAATGTACTTTATGCCAATGTATTAAGGTTCGATTTTCTTTTCAATAAAATCTATATAGTTAAGTTATCTTTACTAAAGGTACATAAGATTTTTCTTTCTTCTCCCCCTCATTTAGTAGGTTAAGTAATGGAAAATAAGTTATAAATTGAGTGTACATTATTGAATTAAGAACACCAAATACATACATACATAGCATCACGCCTCATTCCCATAGGGATAGGCAGAGACCACGTCCTACCACTTGCCACGATCCTTGCGTATCTCCTTCGCTTATTTCATTCTCATTAAACATTTCATACAAGTTCGTCAGTTTAGAGTACTCTTGACCTGGCCCTTATTTAAAATGCCCTGGATTTGGTCCATGAACGATCGCTTTGGTTTTCCCTTCCAACTTTCCCATTCACTCTTGAATCATAAATCCTTTTAGTCACTCTCCTTTCACTCTACATGCCCAAACCATCTAACCATACCTTTCTCGATTTTAGTCACTACGTCTTCTTTTATACCACAACGTTCTCGTATCACACTACTTCTTACTCTGTTGCTCAGTTTTAATCCACACATACTTCTCAACGGTCTCATCTCTTGATCCCATCATCATGTGATTCTTCTGTCATACCCAACTTTCACTACCATACATTAGTGTTGGCACCAACACTCTTACATGCACACGTTATCGGAAATGGAATTAGATACGAAGGAATGGATTTCACTTCCATTTTTCCAGACAAGAAATTTTTTTACCTAACTCCTTGGAACTTATACATAATTAATATACTTAATTGTAATTTTTTTCAGTTCTCATACCACAAAAGGGCGTTTTTGAAAATCTCATAAGGGGATATCCACAACTCCATGACAATATGCTATGGCGACAAAAACTTGGAGAAGGTGATTTTGATACTTCGTTATTGGTGCTACCAGGTAATGTTTAAATAACAAAAAAAAAACATATATTATTAGTTTTAATACTACAGCATTGACATCTCTTCGATTCCAACTATTACTTCACAGTCTTCCTATATGTATATCTTCAACTTCCATTGCATTTTTTCCAAACTTGTAGCGGATGCAATTTAACCCTAAGAAAAGTAAATATTGGTTCACTTATAAAAATTTTTTTTGAGTAATTGTATGGTGTTATGAATTGAAAGCTAACGTAAAAACTTTCATTCGACTATTCTTTAAAAGACTAGACCGATTTTTATGAAAATATTTGCATATCTGCGTGGATTCTAGAATAGTTTAGATTGACATTTCGATCCGATAACCATTTGTTTCCACGGGACCAGGAACTGCGTGGGTAATACCACTGGCAACAGCTAGTTTTGACTAAGGTGACCAACTATACTGTACAAAACTAAAAAAACTAAAAAAGAATACAAAACTCGTTTACTGAACTTGTACTTTTTTTCGCAAACCCTTTTCAAATCCTGATCCTGTACTCTGAAACTACTCTTTTGTATAAATATTGAGCCTTCTAAATGGTAAAATTGAATGTAAAGAAGTTTCTTCAACAGTCTAATTTGTAATGAAGGAAGTAAAAGATATTGTTAATAATGATAATTTTCTTTGATGAAATTTCAAGAGTAAATTTATATTTAAATGAAGAAATGGAACTAAGAGAAAGTAGATCTTGACAAAATATGAGTAGAAATCTGTCGGCGTTTTAGAGTAGAACATATCCCACATGAAAATTTAAAAGGTTTAATAGTTCAAAACAATACGTCATTGTTTGACTTCAAATATAAACTTAAAGTGTATTTACTAGACAAACAGATAGCGAATATAACTAATGCTTACTCTTAGCTTGCAAAGCAACTTGAAAAAAAAACGTGGTATACTCTCTGGCGGTCTTGACGGTGAATTAACTAATAATATTTATAGTGTTAGGTTGTATATTGCTTTATTCTTATTTTTCAATTGCTAACTTTAAAAGAACAAGACTAGATTTAGTTTAACGTAATCGTACGTTTTAAAATATTTCAGTTTACTTAGTATATAAGAATATGTTATAGTTTACTTAATTACTTAATATAGTCGTAGAATAAGTCAACAGGCAGCGGTACGGACGCTACTTTTAGTTATGTTTTACTTTCTTTTAGTTTTATTTTATTTTACTTTAGGGACGCCTGAAAATCCGGGTCATATTGAATTGCGTACCAATGAGGCATTATGCTGAGGCGTCATCCATTTGGGATATCTACTTCTTTACTTTTACCTTGTATCTTGTTACTAATTTATCCCAAATAAATGATTATTTATTTGTAATAGAATTTCCTTATATTGTTCAGGCACTAATGCGGCTGTTGAAAGGGTATTTTCACTAGGGAATGATTATTGGAGCAGTGAGAAGTTTCAACTTTCTGTAAAAAACATTATCTGGCGTCTTAACAGTCAAATTTAATATGCAAAATGAAGTTCGGATGTTGTTACATTATTAGACGAACATCATCATTTAGCAAAAAAAATCCTTTTAGAAGAAAAATGTTTTAATAAAAATAATTTATCATTTTTTCATCTATGAAGTGCTTGCAAAGTATACTCTTTTTGAACAAAAAATATTTGGTCACCTTAGTTTAGACTGAATGTCCTAAACAGCTTAAAGGATTTTGATTAAATTCCTTGTGTATTATTATATTAATTTAAGAATGTTTTAGTTAACATTTCGATCCGATAAATAAGGTCTTTGTCCTATATTTTATTTACACTGTATTTACAATTTTAGAAGCGAAAGATTTCGACGTAAGGATTTTCTATAAGATAATAGAATATGAAACACTCTTGGATTCATCGAATATGAGTGAAGTGGAATGGATTCAGATTTCCGAGGACATTATGGTGAGATAGATATATTTCTCTTTATACTACACTCTATTTATATGATATTTTTTCATTGTAATACTCTATTATGGGAAATTTCCCAACCTTTGTAACTGAGATTCGATTTCTTATGGTGTTTTAACCTCTACGATTGGGACATAATAGCATGGCCCGAATAATTGACACGATTCATAAATTTAAGACAAGTTATATGTTTTCAAGGCTTTTTAGGATAAACATTACGACCTCTTGTAGTGGGAGCCTCTATAAATAAGACAAGTATCATGTTAACTGGCCTTTTTGGGAAATTGTTTAAATTGAAACCCTTAAATAGTGAAATACATTATACAGGTTTATCCAAGTTTCACTGTACATGTAAATTCATGATGTTACATATTTTTTTTAGAAATACTACGAAAAATATGATGGCTTCGTGGTACTTCACGGAACCGATACACTTTCTTACACGGCGTCAGCTATATCATTTATGTTTGAAAACATCGGTAAATCTGTCGTCTTTACTGGATCTCAGGTAAATTGTATGCTAATTAATAATGATCCTTTCTTAATACATCTACACTGATAGACAGTCAAGTAAGTTACTATTTAACCAGCTGTTATTTAGAAATTAGTAGTAGCAGGTCGACCAAGAAATAGTAATCTTATATTACAATAAATTACACGCTACATGACATTTTGATATTCTATTTAAGTAATTACCAAAAGATTTCTTATTAAAGGGATCGCCTAAAAGAGATCATACGTATTGATAGTTTTCGTTGCTAATTCGTAGAAGGTAGTTTTAATATATACAAATGTAAATAACATGTGGCCTTTTAATTTGGCACTCGTTATTTATTCATTCGTCGTCGTCGTCGCTTCAACCGATGGACGTCCACTGCTGGACATAGGTCTCACGTAATGATTTCCACAAGGCCCGATCTTGCGCCGCCTGGCTCCAGCGGCTACCGGCGACCCTCTTTATGTCGTCGGTCCACCTTGTGGGGGGTCTCCCTACACTGCGCCGTCCGGTGCGGGGTCGCCACTCCAGCACCTTTGGCCCCCAACGTCCATCGGTCCTTCGGACTATGTGCCCCGCCCATTGCCACTTCAGGTTCGCGATTCGCAGGACTATGTCGGTGACTCTGGTTCTACTACGGATCTCTTCATTTCTGATTCGATCACGTAGAGAAACTCCGAGCATAGCCCTCTCCATCGCACGCTGAGTGACTCTGAGCTTCCGCATGAGGCCCATAGTCAGCGACCATGTCTCAGAACCGTAGGTCATCACTGGCAACACGCACTGTTCGAAGACTTTGGTCTTCAGGCACTGAGGGTTATCAGACGAAAATATCTGGCGTAACTTCCCGAACGCAGCCCAACCGAGTTGGATTCGGCGGTTGACCTCCTTCTCGAAATTGGATCTACCTAGCTGGACTATATGTCCCAGGTATGTGTACTCGTCAACAATTTCGAGAGCTGAGTTCTCAACGATGACTGGGTGAGGCGGTACATGGATATTAGACATAATTTTCGTCTTATCCATGTTCATTTTCAGGCCCACCTGTTAAGAAACTCTGCTGAGGTCATCGAGCATTGTATTGAGATCTTCGAGAGTCTCTGCCATAATGACTAAGTCATCCGCAAACCGTAGATGAGTGATGTACTCGCCGTTGATGTTGATATTCATTCAATATACTATTTTTCATAAAATATAAAAAAATCATAAATTTTCTTTTCTAAATTTTAAATCAAAAACAAAATTTAATCAATAGTTCAATCAATCAATTTTAATCTAATATTGACAAAAAACCACGTGGCAATTTTATTTACAATTCGTCATTTGAGATCATTTTTAATATTTGAATGACAATAAAATTCCTAAAATATCTTACCTTTTCCCTCCCTCTACATCTCGGAAAGCTAAGAAAGCTAAAGAAATCTTTAGATTTGCGTAAACATAACCAAGATTTAAAATATAGTTTGCCAAAGAAGTTTCTCTTCTGACATGTGTACTTTTTACGCAAGCACTTTTAACATAAAAATAAATTCAAAAATTTCTTTATTCAAGTAGGCTTTTACAGCACTTTCGAATCGTCAAATATAGTTTTTTTCCATATGTTACAATGTACGACTTCTGATGATTAAAAGAACGATTTGTCCCTTCTTACTCATCACCATTGCAATATAAATTTTTAATTTTATTCAATTTATTATTAGATACCTATATTTGAACCAAGAAGCGATGGGACGGATAACTTTGTATCATCTTTACTAATTGCGGGAGCTCTCAACATCCCAGAAGTTACTGTATATTTTGGAAGTAAACTTTTTAGAGGCAACAGGTAATTATTATTAGATAGTTTCACAGACATTAAGTTACAGATGCCCTCATATGAAGATTAAGTTTATCATTATATAGGTATTTGTAGCTTTTGGTGACACCTTGGGATCATGGGGACTAGAAACTCGTGAAATCAATACTAATTCGATTGAAAATGAATGCCCTTACAGGCAGCCCTTTTAGCATTTGAGGTAATCTCATTTTTTATCCTTATGAAAGACAATATCTTCAAAAATGTTGCTTTTTCAACCATTATTGGTGGCAAAACTTCTATGATAGAAACTCTAACAGACAGCAGCTAAATACAGGGTTTGGAGCTGTGTTACTTGCCCCCTTTAAAAAGCTATTTTTATATTTTGACGTGATAACAATTGATAGAGAGGCGCGATCGGTCTAATCCATTGTTTATTACAATAACTATTTTTCATCATTTTTTCTTATAACTCTATCACCTAAAATTATATCATCAGACTAGGCACAAATATATCGGAAAACGTTCTTTTTTACACTCCAAAATAATGACTTTTACGTTATAGGACCAGGAAGATATCCGTGAATAATTTGTATGCCTTCGACTCGCCGAACTGTCCACCACTTGTCGAAGTTGGTATCGACTTTGAAGTGAACAAGAAAGCCATATTCAAACCAAACGTGATAAAGAAATGCCATCTTCATGCAAATATGTCCAAAAACGTTGGACTTTTGAGGATTTTCCCGAGTATCAGTCCACTAGTTGTATGGGCGTTTTGTCAACCACCAATAGAAGGTATGTACTTTTAGGGGCAGAAATCTAGCTGCTTAGTTCCTGATATTTTGGGGAAATGTGTTATGCCGTCGTCGTCTCAACCGATGGACGTCCACTGCTTGACAAAGGTCTTTGTTACTGAATTCCACTGGGCCCGATCTTGCGCCGCTTGTATCCAGCAGCTGCCAGCGACCCGTCTGATGTCATCGGTCCACCTCGTGGGGGGTCTGCCGACGCTGCGTTTTCCGGTGCGAGGCCGACACTCTAGCACATTCGGGCCCCAACGTCCATCGGTTCTGCGAACTATGTGCCATGCCCATTGCCACTTCAGCTTTGTAATTCGGTGGGCTATGTCGGTGACTTTAGTACTCCTACGGATCTCCTCATTTCTGATTTGATCACGTAGAGAAACCCCGAGCATAGCCCTCTCCATTGTCCGCTGAGTGAAGCTGAGTCTTCTTACGAACCCCATAGTCAGCGGCCATGTCTCGAAACCATATGTAATCGCTGGCAACACGCACTATTCGAAGACCTTAGTCTTGAGGCACTGAGGTATTGTGGATGAAAAGATGTCCCGCAGTTTTTTAAATACACAAGAGTAGGCAGAGACTACATCCTTTCACTTGCCACGATACTTGCATATCTCCTTCGCTTCTTTCATTCTCATTAAACCTTTCCTACAATTTCGTCGGTATAGAGTACTTTTGTCCTGACCCTTATTTAAAATGTCCTGGATTTGGTCTAAAAACCATCACCTTGGTTTTCCCCTTCCAACTTTCCCATTCACTCTTGACTCATAAATATTTTTTATCAGTCTTCTTTCATTCATTCTCTCTACGTGCCCAAACCATCTTATTTTATACCACAACGTTCTCTAGATTGCTATGTAAGATATGCTGTGTAGAAACCATAGGTATATTACCTCTTACCGACTTAGCACGCTCCTTTTTAAGAAGCCATCACTTACCAACGGATGAGATCACGGTTAAGCCTAAAAAAAGTTAAGCCAGTCTAATTATGTTAGCGATCACTGGTTGATTATAACTTTGTCTGTCAGGTGTAGTGTTAGAGACATACGGAGCGGGAAATATTCCAACGAATAGAGAAGATGTTTTGAAAGAAATACAAGCAGCAGTCGAAAGGGGGGTGATTGTGGTTAATATCACTCAGTGCAACAGGGGGAGTGTCGTTACACCGATGTATGAAACTGGAAGGGTGAGTTTTTCATTATTCATTGAATTCGCCGACATCTATCCTTCGTTTTTTAGGTTAAAAAAACGGTCATATTCTATCCGTGACATCATACGATTTCGTGTGTTTTGAACCTCATTGGAGTGTAATAAAGTCCATTTTCGATTAAAAATTGGGTGTCTATGGATTCTTAATGAAATTTGGTACAAAATGAGCACAAAATCATTGTTGCCACAGTAAAAAAAAATTATAAGTTCGTGCGTACAAAGTACATTTATTGGAAGTGAAACTTCTTTGGCGAACTAATTTTTAAGTCTTGTTCATATTTATACAAATCTAACTTGTTATACACTATCCAGTTATAATTGAATTTCGAATGGAGGTTATAGATATGTAACACCAAACAGGTTTTGTTAGAATTCGCTTTTGAATTGTCTCCCTATGGATATTAAAGACATATTCAGGTCAAAATAGAGAAAATTAAAGGATCTAATGTATTTTAACAGCTGATAGCGGAATGTGGTGTAATATCCGGTTATGATATGACTCCAGAAGCAGCACTAACAAAATTGTCTTACGTGCTTTCAAAGACTGAACTCTCTTATCAGCAGAAGGTTGACGTACGTACACAAGCATTACTTATACTAATATTATTAGAATTAATAACTGTCTCTGTTTTATTTATGTGTAAGCCACTAAAGCAGCATCAAAGGAATCTGGTATTTTGTAACCTTGGGAACAAAAATGTGCCATAGCCTAAGATCCGGCTGCAAACTTGCTGCGTTCATTATATTATATACTAGGTGTTAGGGCACAGCTCCCGAAAACGAAATGACACATTTGATGATGGGACGGAAACATCGATTCTGATTTAAAAAATCATATTTTTAAAACGTTTGATTAGCATTATTTTTGCTCCAACAGGTGGTAGAGCTACATGAAACGACAGTTTCATAAAAATATATTCTCTCTCTCTCTCTGTTCGGTCCCTCGTGTCTGAGGATCGTGGTCAGCATTAGGGTTGTGTCGGAGCGGATGATTTGCTTCCAACTATTTCGATCCTGCGCCTTTCTTATTATAGTGTGAAATTTGGTGGACGACAAATCTTTCAGCTGATCAGTTCATCTTGTTGGCAGTCGGCCGCGCGATCGTTTGCTGTCGGTGTATCCAACCACAATAAGATTTTCCACAAATATATTACTTTAATAAAAAAATCAGCACTGAAACACAAAATTCCGGGACAGCCTAAGTCAACGATCTCTTTTTTTATTCTTTTGTTTTGAAGGGGCTTTTGTATTTTTAATAATACAAGCCAGCCCCATCGGAAAAATTATAAACTGTAACATTCACTAATTCGATATCTCTATTACTTAAAATAATGTTGCAAGTTCGAGCTTTTACACTTTTATGAACTACTATAGCTACACCACCGTAACCATCTAAACGGTCTTTCCTGAATAAATTATATCCACAAACATTAATATCAACATCGGCACTCAACCACGTTTCACTTAAAATGACTATGTGAACAACGATCTCTTATAAAATGTTTTAAAAATATGCCAATCCAAATTTGCCCGACAATATTTTTAATTTAATTAATATGAATTGAATTCTGATAAAGAAATATTTTTTTCTCGTAAGTGGAATAAACTATCCCCTACTCAGATATATAAAGAACTAAATATGTGATGGTTAGCGTGGCTCACTTGTCCGGAAACTCCTCTCAACCACGTGTAATCAATCAGGTAACTTTTTGTTACATCACTACATTAGTGAGTAATGTTAAAGTGATAATAAATAGTCGGCAGCTATGTATAAAGATACTGTGTATAGCTATCTGTAAATAGGTACATGAAGACGACCTCTTTGGTTTAGTGGTTAGCATGTTAGGTTACAGACATGAGGTCATGGGTTCGAGTACCAGTCAGGCAAATTAAAAATCGACATTGAGTTTTCTATTAAGATTTTCTGAATATTCGCCCGCAGTTAAACTCCTGAGCCTTGGAGAGCACGTTAAGTCAGTCCTGGACCTGAACTCTTTCCGGTCCTGTCGGATTCCGTAACATTTGGCCATAAAAGTGAAGGAACAGGCTCTGAAAACCCTTTTTCTTATGAGTGATGAGGCCTGTGCTCAGCAGTGAGACTTTAATGGTCTGCTACTTAACTTTTTTCATGTAAAGATTGCTTAAATCGAAAGAGACGTGGCGAGCTACATCATTTGTAAGACAAGGATGTTCTGTTATTGTTATATTTTTATTTTTTGTTCTACGTACGCTGCCCTATCGGTAAATTCCACTTACAAGCAAAAATAATTCTTTCTCATAATTAAATAGAAAATACTCTCGGGCAAATTTGATTTGGTCACCCTGTCTATACATATTGCCCCTGTTATAACTAATCATCAAAGTTTTATTTCGATTCAGTGCAATATAAATGTAGCAATCTTGCAGTGGGATCTTAGGCTACAAAGGCTAAAAAGAGATAGATAAAGGAAGAAAATTTGTATGCAGAACTCTTATTTTGATAACAAATATATGTATACAACTATCCTGTTGGTGTATCTTATATGAAAATAAAATTTCCAGATGATGGTGACGAATATAAGAGGGGAGTTAACAAATGCTTCTTCAATACCAATTGAGGTATGATTCAAATTAATAGATATAAGGGCATTCAAATTAAATGTCGCCTTGTATTTAGTCCTAAAATTGAGAAATACGGACGTATTATTAACAGAAAGTAAAAAAGATAGACATTTCGTGTTAAATTCAATTTAAACATATATTGCGATTTAAATAATTTTAACACAAATTTCTATATTTCTATCGTTTTTCTCTAAAACTGGCAGAAAAAAATATCAGAAAGATGGTACTGTTGTAAGAAAACTTTTAAATTTCTCTATTTATAAGAGTATATCGACTGGGTACATTTATCTTATAAAATATCTTGTATATTATATATACTTATAGATATTTTATAGATATATTTGATTAATTTCCTCTCATCTTTTCCAATTTCTAAATCGTAAATTTATGTCAATCTGTATGAAATTATGTTAATATGATATTTTGAAGATTAGATACATTCAAGTAATTTATATTTATAATAGCTCACAGTTTGCACTTGATATATCCGGTATAAAACAATATAATGAGAAAGTATCATGACATCCGAGTATTAATCACATTTTAGTGTTACGTCAACATCAATTTATGTATGAAAGAATCACAACATTTGGTATAATGACATCTTTAGTATCATGACTAATATTAAATAAATTTATTCATCTTTTAAAATGATTATTGTAGCAGTAATTTTCAATTAAAATAAATATAACTGTATTAACAATAATTTTATTCATTTTATTATGTAAAAAAATGCGTCATTATACCTTTTACAGTTTTCTATATTTGTATTTTTTTTTTAAAGTAAAAAATCTTTATTTGACAACATTAGAAATACCCTATATCACATTGCTGCAGGGCCCCACACTAGGTTGTCCTGTATCGTAGGGTCCTGACTTTACCCAGTTAAACATAGTTATAAATAGTTGTTACGATTGTTACGGCACTTAAATACCTAAATTAAGCTATAATATTTATTTACAAAAAATGTATATTTTTGCCATGTGATGCGAGCCAGGTAAAAACTTTTTTACGAGCATCTTTGACAGACTTTTCATTTAAACTTATTTTTTTGTTTTAGAGAGATTACTTCTTATTATTTATTATCATGTTACATGTATCTATTGTTTCATGTATATTTGTGTTGATATATGTATAAGTATTAAATGTTAGAATATTATTATTTGTTTGTATATTTATCTGTTATAGGTTAATAAAGAGAAATCGAATGTGCATAAGGAAATTTGTGATTTTGTAAAACCTGGCATATCTTTAAGTTAGTAACTGGCAATATAGTACGTAGAAAAGACAATAATTTGTAATTATTCTTGTTATTTATGGACAACTTTTTCCTAGTCTTGTTTAAAGGCTCGTCCCTATTTGTTTGTACTTTTTATTTTTAAAGTCTAGAAAATGGGACAAAATTAAACTAAAAAATTCAAAACAATAGTCTAATTATTTCTTGAAATAGGTATTCTATTAAAATATCGTGCATATAGTTTATTTTTCAGAAGTATTTACAAAAGCTTAATTATTCATGTATCCAATAGTTTCAGTTATGCATTAGCATATAAAGATTTAGATAATATCTAAATCTGTATATCCAATCTAAGCCTTTCTCGAATTCACTTGAAGATCCAAAATATATAGAGATATATAGAACATTTGCATACCACTTTGTGTTAAGTTTTGGCTGATTACTTTAATAAATCTTAACTGATTGTAACTATATAAAGAAATATTTTTAATTTCTTGTTATATATCTTTGAATAATTCTGAAAATATGTCTGATTATTTAGGACAACACCCTCGTTGATGCTCTAGCATCAAGCCTCAATATACAATCACCAAAAATGCTAATAGAAGTTACAGATAAAGTGTTCAGCGCTTTACTGTTGTATGCAATAGAGCACGATGATGCAAGAGCAGTAAAGAAGATGCTTGGTAAATATTTCTCTATCATTCTCTGTCTGTTTGCTTGTAACTCTTTTTTCCCAAAGTATAACTTCTTATCATTCCCTCAAAGTATAACACGTTTAAATTATAAATTCATTTAAAGTAGTAGAATCATGATGGGTATATAGCAATACACAAGTTGTTTAGATTCCGGTTTCTAAAACGAAAACAGATGATGATAATAATGACACATTTGATAATGGGATGGAAACAAAATCGATCGATGCGGCCGCGCGGGCACCTAGAGGTCGTTGACCCGGACGGAGACGTCAATTGTTTTTAATTTTGTGTTTCATTGCTGGTTTCTTTTTAGTAAAGTAATGTATTTTTATGTAACTATAGTTTCATATAGCTTTAATAACATAAAGTGTTAAATTTGAAAAATAGAAAGGTTTTTGACATATTTCTTAAAATTATTCAGAGGCAAATCTCTATTATATTATTAATAAAACGTATGCTCAACCCAACCAATGACTTCCGAAACACTCTAAAATACGGGTATATCCGTAAGCCCTTATTTTACTATTACTTCTTATATTAAAATTGTTTATACAAGTGGAAGAGGTGAAAGAATTTGTATACTTGGGATCTAAATTTACCAAAGATGGAACATGTGAAAGTGATATTGAAAGAAGATTAAATGCAGGGTACATGGTTAATGGTGTTCTGCACGCCTTTATGAATAGCCAGATGGTGTCTCAAAGGACCAGACTGGCAGTGCATGCAGGAGTCTTGGTACCAACACTTATGTATGGTAGTGAAAGTTGGGTGTGGCAGAAGAATCACATAAGTAAAATAAATGCGGTAGAGATGTGAGCGTTAAGAAGTATGAGTGGAGTAAAACTGAGTGACAGAGTAAGAAATAGTGTCATAACAGAACGTTGTGGTATAAAAGAAAACGTAGTGACTAAAATTGAGGAAGATATGCTTAGATGGTTAGGGCATGTAGAGAGAATGAGTGAAAGGAGACTGGCAAAAAGCATAGATGAGTCAAGAGTGAATGCGAAAGTTGGAAGGGCAAGACCGAGGCGAACGTTCTTGGACCTTTTAAATAAGGGCCAGGTCAAGAGTACTCTAAACCGACGAACTCGTATGAAAGGTTTAATGCGAATGAAAGAAGGATCGTGGCAAGTGGAAGGACGTGGTCTCTGCCTACCCCTACGGGAATGAGGCGTGATGCTATTTATGTATGTAAGTTTTGCTTACATAAGTAAATAAAGAATTTCCTTTTCATTAACTTCGTCATTGAAAATAAATACACTTCTAGATATGGGTGCTGATGTTAACGCTGAAAACTCTGAAGGCAAAACCGTCCTTCATGAAGCTCTACTGAAAGGGAATGTACGAATTATTGAGTGTTTATTGAAAAACGGTGCCAACGTTCACAAGAAAACAAGGTAAGATACCTTAGATCTTTTAAATTATACAATAGATTCTAATACATACATTTGTTTGTATAATATATACATATTATAGTATAGAAAAGCTGAGAAATTCAAAGACTTGTAATTAGATGTAACAAACATGTTTTTTCGTGCTTAAATGACAAACGCTGTTTAAACCATATGAGATAAATTAAATTTATGTACTACGGAATTGTTTATCATAATAAGATCGATGATAAATTCCGCGATAGTATAGCTTTATCTCTAAAGGATAATCCACAATGACCATTTTTATCTTTAACATAATACATAAAAAAATGTTATTTACCAAGCTATTTTATGTAATTAAATTAAATACAATACATACGTTGTATATTTAACGTACATCACACTGTCCTTAAAAGCATTATATTAAAATGGATATCCTAGAAGATAGCAGATATTTAAAAAGCGGTACTACGGCGGCTAGCAAGTCGTTATTTTCATCTCGGTCACATACGCGGCCGTGATACTCCCTAACACTAACTACATATTACAAAATAAAGTCTTTAGTTATTTCCTAAAAGATTATATAACTACACTTTCACAATTATTTCTTACTACGTGACTAAATTTAGACTTGCATTATCACTTACCATTAAGTGTAATGACAGTCGTACCTTAATCTGAACGCAATTATAGATATAAAACATCGTTCTTGAATTGGGGGGTAAAATGGTGGATGCATCACAAGTATATTACAAAAAGTTAGATTTGTTGAGGCGAACGGAAGTTGGGAGGGAGATATAAATTAGTGTTATCTTAACGAAACGTAACTGGCTTTGAGTAACGAAACGTAAATCTTTTTCTTTCTTAAGATAAAAAGACAGAATTACGTTTCGTCTTCTATCTTAACCAGCCTGTTAGAGTTGATTATGATTAACGAAACCTAACTCTTTCTAAAGATAGAAAAATAGAGAGTTACTTTTCGTTACTCTCGCTTTACTAGCCAGTTACATTTGGCTATGAGTAACGAAACGTAACTCTTTCTCTTTCTAAAGACAGAAAGATAGAATTACGTTGCGATACTCTCTCTCTACCAGCCACTTGCTTTTGTTTATGCACAACGTAACGTATCTCTTCCTCTTTTTAAAGTTGAAAAGAGGGATAGTTACCTTTCGTTACTCTCTCTCTCTATACCAGCCAATCACTGTTGGCTATGAGTAACATAAAGTAGCTCTTTCTCTTTCTATAGCTTTTTTTGTTTTGTGTGTTTTGTACGAACGTACGAGTTTCTCTATTTAAAATGGAAAGACCGTAACTTTTTCTCTTCTCTTTCTAACGATAGAAAGAGAAAGAGTTACGTTTCGTTATTCATAGCCAGTTACGATACGTATATCTAAGACACAGTGTGTTATTACAAAAAAGTTTTACTTCAGTCATGTGGACTAAAGCTCAATCGCTTTTTTGTCAGGTGTGGGGAAACACCTCTCCTAACAGCTATACAGAAGGACGATCACGCAACTATCGCTATACTCAAAGAATGTGGTGCACATCTGACAACTGCTGATACTAAAACTGTAGCTGAAATGCTATCACTTGCCGCCAGAAGTGGTGTTGTGAGCGGTATAGAGTCTTTGAGGGTAGCTGGTGCTGATTTAAACGCTATGGATGAGCTGAAACAAACGCCTTTACATAAGGTTAGTATCTATTTAGTTGCTTTGAAGATGCCATCGTATTGTTATATAATGACGTCATAGCTCTAAATACAAGTAGAGTTGGTAAACAACATTGTTGCTGTAAAATGGTGACGTCATAGGACTGAATAAAAGTAGAGTTGACAAACAATATTGTATTATTGTTGCTGTAATATAAAGACGCCATAAGTCTGAATACAAGTAAGGTCGACAACTATATTGTTGTTTTAATATGATGACATCATAGCTCTAAACAGAAGTAGAGTTGGTAGACAACATTGTTACTGTAATATGATTACGTCACAGTAATACAAGAAGAGTTGGTAAACAACAAAGTTGCTGTAATATAATGACATCATAGCTCTAAATACAAGTAGAGTTGGTAAACAACATTGTTGCTATAATATGACGACATCACAGCTCTAAATACTAGTAGAGTTGGTAAACCACATTGTTGCTATAATATGATGAGATCATAGCTCTAAATACAAGTAGAGTTGGTAAACAACATTGTTGCTATAATATGATGACATCATAGCTCTAAATACAAGTATAGTTGGTAAACAACATTGTTGCTATAATATGATGACATCATAGCTCTAAATACGGGTAGAGTTGGCAAACAACATTGTTTCTGTGATATAATAACATCATAGCTCTAAATACCAGTAGAGTTGGTCAACAAAATTGTTGCTATAATATGGTGACGTCATAGAACTAAATAAAAGTAGAGTTGACAAACAATATTCTTACAGTTACGATGATCTCATAGGTCCGAATATATGTAGAATTAACAAAAATGTTGTTACTACTATATTTTTGACGTCATAGGTCAGAATGCAAGTAGGGCTGTCAAAAAATGTTGTTATTATTGTATTTATGACCTCATAAGTCCGGATGCAAGTAGGGCTGTCAAAAAATGTTGTTATTATTGTATTTATAACGTCATAAGTCCGGATGTACGTAGGGCTGTCAAAAAAAGTTCTTACTGTTATATGACGATGTCATAGGTCATCGAATAACGTCAGCGAGGCCATTATAAGATATTCTTTAGAAGGTTAACAATGTATTTATTTCAGGCGGTACTCTGCAATAATGCCAAGGTGGTACAATATCTTCTCGCACATGAGGAAGTGCAAAAAGATTTACCCGATGTCCTTGGATTCACGCCTTTGGATTGCGCTGTTAAACTTGGATATCAAAATATCATTGATATGTTATACAATTAATTATCATATAAATAAAAATTTATGTTTGCTCGTGTATTATTTAATCCTATACTGAACCTTTAAGTCAGATTCATCTAGGGATGCCAAAGACTAATGCGTCAGTACCTTAGCCCCACCATTGGAATGAAAAGGGGTCTAGTGGGTATCCTGGTAAATCCAGCTAGTCTCCCACTCCCGAATGAAGGGTAATACAGCATCAGTATTTCCCAGCAAAAAAATCCCAAATGGTAAAGCTACCATAAGGTGACGCATCTGATATATAGTTAAAAAATAAAAGCATCACACTTTTTATTAGCAAATTTTGCCTCTATGTGACTGATATACATTCTTAATAGAAAGAGTAGTCGTACAAAATTAAGATAAATTGTTAACAATAATAATAGTTTGGATACAAAAGAAAGACACGTCCACGGAACGCTAACTCGTTGCTTAGCGAACGTTTGCCAGCCACATTCGTCATAAGATCATTTTGATGGTAAAATTCATTCCGTACACTACTTTCTGACAGTTTAAAGAAGTAAACGTCGTTACAGTGAATTTAGCAAGTATTCTTTTATTTTGTGAATAAGCTTAATTCAAAATTATTACTCACACTTATTGTACAAAGTATGAGTGATTACATTACATTTAGTGACAAAGTATTCCTTTTTTTATTTGTCGGAGAATAAGGGAGAAGGAGCATAGAGCGTAGGGGCGTAGGTTTCTCCGCCGACATCATCGTTAGTGGCATCCATAATTCAATCTCCATAACGTGGGCTTTGATGGGTAATATTGGTGCAATCAAACACTTTACTAATTAACTTGATATTTCCAATAACAATTTACACAAATAGGAACAATAATAGCTAGGAACGCGACAGTTTCAATAGTCGACCGCTCTGGCGGACCGTCACTCGAGAACTGGAGAGACTCGCGCCCCATCGAAATTGACCAGGATGGACTCGCTGGCGTCGCCGGCGGGATCCAGCCCGTATGGAATACGCGCAAAAAACAGAACTGGGCATTTACTGAAAACCCGAGGAAAGATGCCCGTGCAATGAGGCCCTGCCTCGAGACCCGTACCCCGCAGAATGCTGCGACGAACCCAGCGACGCGCACCAGATTGTCGCAATTGACTCTGTCCCACGATAGATATATGGCGCCAGCGTTCCACAGACTATTACTACAGCACTCCAACATATTTAAAAAGATACATTTATAAAAGCGTCAATATCATCGCAATGATTGCAATTGTATACATTTTGTTTCTTTTGCTCGATGCAGGAATGATTTATGGAAAAGGTAAATTAATAAAAACCTATATCTACATGGTGGTAAATTAATGAGACTGTTTAAATATATTTAAAATTTATTCAAATCGGTCAATATAGCAAAACTTTTAAGTATGTTTGGTAAATTTTTCTCGTATATTGGACAAGGTGCGTAAAGCTCGCAGTTATGACCGCTTTGTCCTTTTAAAGTTGCAATTTCTAGAGCAGTTGTGTTCACCATCGTTGATAAAAGCTTGTTCCTGAAAATAATACGTTATAATAAGGATTCCTAAGTTATTTCTCGGTTATTGATGTCGCTACTTTGGCTAAATAATTACACAATTCAAAATTTATCCGATAACGGTATCTACGTACTACAAATTTGAGGAATACCTTATTATTTGTTTCAAAGTTGTCATCATTTCAGGGCTTTTCGTTTTCTGTGTGGACCAACAAGCTATCCTTTCAGGACATCCGCGGCTGTTGGTCAGTAGATTCTCAGTTCTAAATGAAGTAGCTTCAATACTTTCATTATCACCCACTGTAACAAATAATATGCGTATTAATTCTATCTGCCTGCCAATCCGCAGTGGAGCAGCGCGGTGGGTCTATGCTCTAAAAACCCTCACTCGTTTGCGCCAGGAGGCCTGTGCCCAGCAGTGGGACGCTAATGGGCTGCTAGTTACTTACTTTAATTGTATATATCACATGATAGATTAGTACAATCACATGATAGAAGTACTTAATTATCCTGACCTGGGTATAAGTGTTTAGAAAAGTATAAAGCAATATGTGATTATGACACGCTTCAACAACAGTATCAGTGTGTTATATCCTTGATATTTTTTATGTAATATTTAGATTTGTCTAAAGGTCAGGCTTATAATTGGGGATGTGTAAGTCTGTAGTGGCAACATTATATTTATACACTTTTACATTGTCAAATAATTTTAAATATTAAGTAAACCTAAAAATATTGGATTATATAAAAAGAATAATAGAATAGAATATATATTATGTGATACATATACAATAACTTTTTTTAAATAACTATCAATGGACACACAGATTCGTATATCTGATTTTTATTTACGTAGCAATGCGTAGGCGCCGTCACCGTTTCTCAAGTACATCGCTCGCCCCATAGGGACTGCCACATGGGACATATCTTGTCGCAGGTAGCTAACACAACCACGTCTTAAAACTACACTCCGGTCATATTGGTTTTCTCGGTGAAATTAACTCGCGTTGCTACCTATGTAATTATCAACATGATAATTATAATAGTCTCTTCTATCCTAACATGTAGCATACTTTAGTTGTCTTCCAAATCCTTCAGTACAACCCTTCTGTCATATTCGACATTCTAATTTATGTTAGGCTGGAAGTGTATACATAAACACAGTTATAAGAAAGAAGATTTTTGATAATAATAATTTATCTTTTCAAACGGCAGGAAAGTCACGGGTACTTTTCTTTGATTGTAAACAAAGTAATACCACAAGGGATATTAAAAGTAAAACCTCCTTTGGCACTGAATTTAAAATGGGCAAGGAAATGAAAATCAGTCTGGCTGTGCCATTCCGATTTTAAATGGGAGACCTTAACAACAAAATGTCAGTTGTATAGAAGTCACGAAAATTCAACTTTCGGGTTACAAAATAAAATTTTCAGTGTCCATAGTTATGCCATAATAGGACAGGGCGTTGGCTTACAATAGCAGTAAGTTTATATTATTATTTATTGTATATTCAGCGTACATTTGTCGAAAACGGATATTCAATAGCGTGGCCGTCCACTTGGAATGATTTGCGAAAGAAAGTAGACCGATAAGAAAGTAGCCTTTCCAATGAGGGACTGCGTAATTTTATTACATTGCTATAATTTATGTTTAGGTTTATGTTTAAAGAGTCGCTCGAGTTTATATACTATTTAATCAAGATCGATATGCTCGTAACTTAAAGCAAGACTTTTAGGAACTTAATTTCGGTGCGAAAAACATTTTCACACATTTTTATAATACAAAAATATTTTTAATACTCTACCTTATTTATTTTGGTTATATTTTGCCAATTGCACCTATTCATAATGTTAGCAAAGTGGTAATTGATTCTATAAATATGAAGTGAAGAAAGAAGGACAAAGATTCTGATAAAAACTGTTGAAATTGGCAGGTCATGGAGCAAATGTACCTGGTTGAGATATTCATAGACAAGGTGACAATATATGCATCCGAGGAAGATGAAAACAGCGGCGCCAATAAAAATCTCATAATAAAAATTAAATTTGGACCAAAAGTACAATTTATTATCAAAGAGGGCCAATTAGCTCTTAATGAAGACACGAAAGATGATATTATTGAATGCGATGAAGAAGGAAAACGAAAATGGACCAGAACTATTAGAGTAGGAAAGTCCTACTTGTTTCCTTCATATCCTGATACTGTACTCATGATACTTAGTAAGTTTCCACTAGAGATCGAAGTATGGAACGATGATGAAAATGAGGTAGAAATATTTGTGGGGATTGGTACAATGCATTGGGAAACTGAGTTCTTCCATATGTTAAAGGAAACGGCCGAGGCTTGCAAACTTCATGAACCACTCGCAATTAAACAGAATACTGTACTTTTTGCAGAATGTTGTTGTAAACGGGTCGGAGAAATATCATTTATTCTAAGATTAAGCGCGTTAGGGGAGAGTATTATAACAGAGTTCCAGCAACTCATGAAAGATCCAGATACTTTCGTTTTTAGAACTAATAAGGCACCTAGTATGTTTCAATGTAAAAGGATTGAGGGTGACGATCCGAACTTCTGTATGGTAGGTAGTTTATATGAAACAACTACATTAGAAGATCCTACTGTAGTCAGCAATGCTCAACAAAAAATTGAAATTTGCACGGAATTGCAAAGCTGTGGCGTTGGACAAAAGGACGCCGACTATAGTTGTAAACACGGAACTGATGATGCAGAAATATCGAAAAAGACATATCCTATTGATAAAATTAGAATGGGCGACATTATAGGGCCATGTGGCAATACCAATTGCCCTCTAGCACATAAAGTAAGAACCTATATTAGAAACTTAGAAACATATAAAAAGGAAGCTGAAGGCAAGGTAACAGAAACAAAAGACAATACGACAAGAAAAATTTGTGGTACATGTGGTTGTAAAGATGATCGTTGGCATCGTGACGAATGTCCAGACAAGTTGGATAAAGATGGTAAACCAGAGAAAGTCGAATGTTCCGGCTGCGGTGGTATGACTTTAGCTGGGCAAACTTGTGAAGACAATAAAAATAAAATGATTGGCACTGGCTTAACACCAAAATCTAGTAAAACAACAGTTGCATACGTTTTCAGTGTAACTAAAGTGCCTGGATTCAAGGAATCCGTATTTGGAAGAAATTATATAGTACAAAATGTAATGCCGAATTACAATTGTCCAACTGATGACAACATGGCATCTTATAGTAAAGGGTGTTCGTGTGGTCGTAGAGGATGTTCTTGGAATAAAGACGTAGGAAATATACTGGATGCACCATGTATAAATCCAAAAGAGAGTAAACCGTCTGCCCGAAGCGGTGGTAATCAATCATTAGTATACAACGTTGAAGTGAAAGACTCCAAAAGAAAATTAGCTGTTTATGACTGTTTTGAAATACCTGACGATAAAGACTGTAAATGTAACCCACCTAAGCCAACGCCACCGTGTAAGACGTTTGATTGCGAATGTATCACAGAAATAGCAAATATTGAAGCCAGAAAAGCTCATAGGCCTTACTGTCCATCTTATAGACATAAACATAATTGTCCTGTGACGATGATGTATGAGGACGAGGTGAAGAAAGCTGAGGATGATGAAGATGAAGCTGAACCGTTACCCTACGGTTTGCCGCCTATAAAGCTCGGGCCCTGTCCTGTAATAGGAAGACCTTGTTCAGTTCCAGATGGGTTTGCAAGAATGTACAAGAATGCAGCGTTACCTGCCTTACCGCCAAGTTACAGCGATGCAGGTAAAGTTTGTTGTTCAAAAGAATATGAAAGAATTAAGAAAGCAATAAAGGATTACATGAAATATGAAAAAGATCACGATTTCCGGTGCGTAAACAAGTTCAACGTGGACACTGAAAGAAGATGCTGTGACAAAGAACAAAGACTTTTATCACTAATGGGTAAAGGCTGCTGCGGTACTCATAAACTAGCTATTCAAGAGAAATTTAAAGAAGATAAGAAAAATGCTTAGATATCATTGATGTTTTATTTTGTAACCCACTAGTGTACATAGTTTAAGATCTAATAAAACTTATACAACTGATCTAGTTGTTTAATTTCCAATATATACTGGATAGGAAAATAATTAATATGAAGAATGTAACATGAATCCAAATTCAGTGACCTTATTTGTATCTAACGTTCTCAAATACAATATTATATATTTAATTATAATAATATATTTATTGTAGACCGTTTTTAAACTTTGAAAATGGCTGAAGATGAAGATAATGATAAAAAGAAAAAAAAGAAAAACGCTTCAAAATATAACTATACGTTTGGCGATATTCATCCAGGTAATACAACAGTACAGTTAGTAGTTTTTATTTGTATAGCTGTTATTGCATGACTGTTTTTCACCTGATGGTAAGTAATAATACAGATTAAAATAACATCACACTTGTCTGGTCAGAGGACCGGCACCGGTATGCAAATTTCGGCCTACGCATGAGTTGATAAGTACGAGTAATACTATCCTCTACAGTAGACCTAGCAAAATGAGGAGACACAATTTCCTAAATTTGTTGCCGGAAATCGATGTGCGTGGTGGTTTTTAAAAAGAAATGAGTTCGGTCTATAATAATGAAATGATTTGTGATCGTTATATTTAGTATTTTCAACAGAAATTATAAATTTTAGGAGTAGTGATTGGCCACAAGACATGCAATCCCTTCTTGAAGCCAGGTTACCCAGTGCCAGGGGAAATGGGCTGGCTGTGGACTGCAACAGATGTACCGGGAATGAAGGTATATAACGTTGTTTGAGAATAATTATCTTATCTTTATTTAATTAAGTATGAGAACATCCAGAAATTTAACTTCTATACAGCAATGTATTTCTGTTTTTGCTTTTATATTAATAACTAGCTTCAGCCAAAGCCGCACATCCATATTAATTTTGAATTGGAGCTCAAAATCAAGACCTTACTATTTGTTGTAAACACCAATGAGGCAGTTAGACCTGTAAAAACTACCTTGTCTAAAAATATTTGTAGCCGCGACGTGGATGGCAACCGGGTGTAATTGGTAAAAGCGTTGCGAAGATTATGACGTTTAAATGTCCACGCGGTGGACAAGATAAAGATAAAAGTAAGAAAAAGAAGAAGAAAGGTCGCGCTGCTGGTGCTGATATGGGTGGAGGAGACTCTGAACCAGATGAACCGCTGGAACCTAAACCAACACTAAAAGTACAGAGAAAAGGAGACGTGTTTACAATACAGGTAAGTTTCTGTTTTGACGCGCTAACTTTACTCGTAGGAGTTCTGAAAGTAGGTGAAATAAGAAGAAAAGGTCAAAATTTGCCAACTCGTGCTCTACAAATTGTCTAGGTCAGACGGAAAATTTTGCAAAAATAGCTGCGTTTCGGTACTACATCGTTTAAGAAACCATTAAGCAGTAAATTCTCTTATCAGGTTTGTTTATGTAGTTCGTAGGTCATATTTTAGACTATCGCCACTTAGCATTATTTAAGTCAAAACCTTTGGAGGTAAACATTTTTTTTTTCGAAATAGAAGTTAGCGAAATAGAATCTTTCTCTTTATGTGGCTTAAAGTCTCAAATGTTAAGATCGCTTAAAGGGTCATTTGATTGCATTTTAAGCAGTAAACTCCTCACAATTTATAGGTCAACCCGTTAAAAGATCTGACAGAAATAGCACCAAATGAGGATCCTTATGTCGATTGCGATCCTATGATTTTCAAAATAATTAAAAAGAGGAGTCCAGAAGAGCAGGCTAAGGTTGAAGCTAGAAAAATGGTGAAACTAAAGAGACAACGAGACGCCGAAATACGAAAAGCTTTGTCCGAAGCAGTAGAAGATATCTGTAAATGTGCTTACATGGATGTCTATTGCAACGATTTGAGTGCTATTGATAAAGTAATAGACAGTTGTCCGGCATTTAAAGAGCCCGACTGTGTTTGTAAATCTGAATCCCTAAGTTCCCTATCCAGTAATGCTACTTGGGACATAGAGTACACACCACCGTTTGGTTGTTTTGATTTAGCACCAAGGAAACGTAAAAACTTTATACATGTAGAAACGCAATATATTCCTGCAGATGCTGGGATTGTTGAGGCCCCCAAGATAAAATGTAAGAGGTCATGTACATCAATAAGACCGAAGCGTAAGGTCTCCAAGAAGATTTGTTGTGGACCCTGTCCTTAGTGTAATATTATTTAGCTTTGCAAATTGTAACGTGTAATTATATTTATTATGTCCAAGAACTGTACTGCAATAATTTTTATTTTTCTGCTGAAATAAAACATTTTTTTAAAACAATGTAAATACGTTTCAGTTATCTATCTTCGTGCATTGTATTTATAGTGTTGAGTAATTCTCTATATTCATCAGTTGATTGATAAAAAGAGTCCAAATCCATATCTTTTCCAAAATTTCGAATTTAGTTGATGCATCAAAAGATTAATAATGCAATCACGACATCTTTTATAAAGAGCAATGTAGATTATATTTAAGTCCCGAAAATTTTTAGGCTAATGTGCTATAGTTTTGTAAAAGGAAATTAACAACTTACGCCTAGATGTACGATCAAAATGATGCCAGCCCGTCGCTTTGTTCAAAAGTGGTGCAAAGATACTTGTTGTAACAATCAATAATCCACCAAGCGCCAGGGCTACTGGGTTGAAATTGATTCTCGGTAAACTCTGTAACATTTTATAAAGTAGGTATATATTATTCGCGCAATGCTCACCGGTGATAGGGAATGGAGGGCAATGGCCTCCTTCTGTGAAAGTGTTATTTCGCTGAAAGCACATGAGAGGCTCAGGGAGAACGCTATGGACGCTCCTTTACTTCGCAGGAGGTCGGGAAGTAGGAGGCGTGGATATGCGCTATTCCTTCGTTCTTCTTAAGTACCCAGAGGAATCTTCCGGTGTGCCAGGGTAGATTGCGTCTACCGATCCTCTGGTGCTCCAGAAAAGGATGCGGAGGGTATGCGCTGGATTTTAGTGGGTATTCTGGTTTACCAGAGAGTCCCACACTCCCGATAAAATCTTACTCTGATCGGGGTGCATAAAGGCATTTCCCAGCGTAAAACAAAAGTATATATTATTCAATAAATGATGTGGCCATAAATCTATACTCAGTTTATAAAGCTGACGAGTTTAAAACCAGTAGCACAAAACAAGTAAGTACATCAGGTTTTTGTATTTACTGAGCAAACCTGTATAATATCTTGTTACGAACTATAGGAGCGGAAAATAACGAAATATGTTCCAAAAAAGAGGGGAAAATGATTTCTTTTGAAAGCTAACAAAGTTACTCAACGATATACAACGAAATTGTTCCTCTTAAAAAGTCCTAAAAACGGTCAGGGTCTTTTAAAGTAGAACTTTCTTATGCCACGCAGAAGTTCTGCGGTTTTATTATAGCTCTGCATATAATAACGGAATTGTACTTTATAATTTGACAAGTTTAGTGTACAAGAAAAATAAAAGAGAAAAAATTATCGTTTCCCTCTTAACCTAGGGCCGAAAGTATGATAAAAACGCGGGTGTCAATACGATACTTTCCTCCCGCAGTGCGTAAACAATTTTTCATCAGACCGATTCGGAAATTCGATTAAAATGTAAATAATAAAGTGTAAAATAATATGAAATAAAGTTACATATTTACGACAATTTTCAAACACAAACTTAATTATGGCCTAAAATTAAANAAGTTACTCAACGATATACAACGAAATTGTTCCTCTTAAGAAGTCCTAAAAACGGTCAGGGTCTTTTAAAGTTGAACTTTCTTATGCCACGCAGAAGTTCTGCGGTTTTATTATAGCTCAGCATATAATAACGGAATTGTACTTTATAATTTGACAAGTTTAGTGTACAAGAAAAAATAAAAGAGAAAAAATTATCGTTTCCCTCTTAACCTAGGGCCGAAAGTATGATAAAAACGCGGGTGTCAATACGATATTTTCCTCCCGCAGTGCGTAAACAATTTTTCATCAGACCAAATCGAAAAGTCGATTAAAATGTAAATAATAAAGTGTAAAATAGTATGAAATAAAGTTGGATATTTACGACAATTTTCAAACACAAACTTTATTATAGCCTAAAATTAAATTAGATATGCAATCATAAACACAATAAACTATTTTAAATATATTAAAGAAGAAGAATTGTGAATCAAGTGAATGAATTGTGATGACGTAGTAAGACAAATTGTCAAATATTTAGATATATAAAACAAGCGCACAAGCGTCGAAAAGGCGTTGAGGCATGCGAACTAAATTACGTATTTATTTAATCGGAAAACAATGTGGTACTTTCGTCACTCAAAATTGCGGAGAAAATACGAACTTTCGATAGAGGTGTGATGAAAAAGTACTAACAACTAAACCGCCTAACGAGTTGTAGGACTAATACCTTCCTGAAAAGAATTTCAGTAAAGTAAAACATGCAATGACTCTTACATTACTTGAAAAAATTAATGTATTATACTTACAATGCCTGGAAATCCGTATTGTGCGACTGCATTAAATGTTTTCTTGAACGGTATTTTCAAAAACGGTATTGAAAAATCCAAACCGACCTAAAGGTTATAAAAAGGTATCACTTAAAAAAATATTTTAGAATATCTAGGAGTTCCGTGACATACCGACGCACATAAGAATTATATATATAACGATATGGTAATCTAAAGTCTAAAGTCAAAATATCTTTATTCAAGTAGGACTATTAGAGCACTTTTGAATCGTCAAATGTCGTTTTTTTCATATATTATTTAAATGATTGATGATAACATTAAAGAACGACTTAAAATTTAAAGTTACAAGAGTTCCTTCGCGCCCGATCCGAGAAGAGCCCACAACAAACTCAGTCGGGTGTACGTTTTTTTATGTCATCATCACTACAATATATATTTTTAATTTTTTCGCTCCCACGCTTTTTTGTCTTTCAAGTATTTAGTCAAATTATAGAATGATTTCTCTATTAGCTTTCTTTTAAAGAGACATTTAAGTTTACACAGAGACATTTTTATAACTTCTTCTGGGAGCTTGTTATAGAAACGTATACAGTTACCCTTGAATGAATTATCAATTTCATAAGAACATTCTCCTGACTAGAACAAACAGAACAACAGAATCATTTTTATATAAATTGATTATTGCAACAACTTTTTTGATTATAATCTCTGACAATAGAACCTTGATAATTGTTCAACGTTAGATAACATTTACCAAACGTTTAGTAAAACATTAATCATCATTAAAAAAAAAAACAAGATACCCGTCTGAGTTTGTTGTGGGTTCTACTCAGGATAGGGCGCAAAGGAAGCCTCGTAACTTTAGATTCTAAGTAGTTCTATCAGTCATATATCAAGAACCTATTTTTGGCGATTTAAAAGTGCTGTAAAGAGATTATTTAAATTTTATCATATCCATTATGTCTTACCTCGACATCCTCAGCATCAGTATTGAATGTAAATATCCTAGGTTTCCTAGATCCACTTAAATCTTCGCTTGAAACTAACATTATTATACTAACAAATAAAATAATCCATAATTTGCACTTGAACATTTTAAATACCTTTACGATTGAAATCAATTTATCTGTAATATCAAATCGTCTATAATAGATATCCTATGTGAAGTATAACATAAATCTTTATAACATATCAATTAATATAGCAACGTGTAAATAAACATGTTTATTCCACAATAACCACAGTAGATTTGGCGACATTTTACGGTGAATTTAATAAAATACTACAGAAATATAAAACATCCGCGATGCAAACGACGTTTCCGCGTATTGTTATGAAAAATTATAACGGTTTATAACATACGAGATACGATCTCTGTATAGCAAGGAAAAGCAATACAATATATCTCTACATAGTATAAAATTAAGTCGCTTTCGCTGTCTGTTACATTAAATATTTTAAAGGGATTTTAATGCACTTTAATAGAGTGCTTCAAAAGGAAGATTTATATATATAATACATGCATATTAACGTACAAAAAAGACGAGAAATTCAAAGATCTGTAACATGATGTACCAAACATATTTTTGTTCGCTTCAATCGCAAACGCTGGCTAAACTTTACGAGATAGACCAAATTAATGTTCTACAAAATTGTACATCATAAAATGATCGATAAAAATGTTCACAATATTATATGTTTATTCCTAAAGGATAACCCACTGTAACCATTTTTATCTTTGACGTATTAAAAAAGTATTTGCTATTTAGCATGCTGTTTTATACAATATAGTATTATTCTTTATTATATTAAATACCTTACGTATGTTGTATATTTCATGTAGATCAAAACTGCCTTTAACAGAATCTCAACAAAATGGATATCTTAAAAGATATCAAAGATTTATGTCCCGGTTACATAAGCATCAAACAGAGGCCGTACTTTAAAATCCCCTTTTAAATATACGCAAACAACTAGTTAAATATTTATGTCTGCCAGTGACTTTCAATTTCTTTGTACATTATCCAAAGCAAGATATATATTGGTCTTTCTGGTTTCATAAGAGAGAACCTATGGAAGTAGCAGTAATTCTGGTCAAAGCAAATAAGGGAGAAGTGGTTTGGGATCCAATCTTTTTTGTACAATTCAATGTTTCTTCTTCTACAAGTGTCTTGGTTGTCGGCAGTTAATCTTATATTTCTCCCTGTCAATGGTTAACCAGAACAGTTAAATGACTGTTTTATGCCCATCCATATATAGTTACATAGCCATGACTTCTTTCTTCTTCTCACTCCCCTTTTGATTTGAATACGTCTTTAATATTGCATTTATAGGGAGGTAATTAAAAAAATGAATGTTAACAAAATCGGTGGATACAGTTTGGTGTTGTAGCTACATATCTATCACCTCCATCAGAAATTCAGTAACGTGGATAGATAAAGCATCAAAGAAATTTTTACGCTAAATAGGGACTGTAATACATTTCACGCGTCAGAGGGGGAGCACCGCCATTTTCGTGTTCATAATACAGCCACACTTAATGTTTTCCGGAAGTTTTCGCCATTATTTAAATTAAAGTACTGAAAGAAGGTACATAATAATCTTACGTACCAATTATTTTGTGCCGAAGATTTTGTCTGTGTCAGTTATTATTCAAATTAAGTTTACATTACATCTTAGGCACTATTATAAGCTATTAGGTATAGTTTCAAATTTAAAAGAAAGTATGTATGGATTAAGAATTATTGAATTACTCGTCAAATGTTTACTCTAAGCTTATTATCAAGTAATACTTGTATCATCTGCTAATGAGCTACAGGTACATACATGGTAAATATTATGAATGAAGCTGGGGAAAGGAAAATAATGAAAGTGAATGTAAACAAAACGAAAGGTATGCTTTCTGAAAGAGATGAATCTTTGATGAATGGCAATATTTTGATAGACGGAGAACAAGTGGAAGAAGTGAAAGAACTTTTTTACTTGGGATCTAAATTTACAAAAGATGGAAGATGTGAAAAAGATATTAAAAGGAGAGTGAATGCAGGGAATATGATAAATGGTGCTCTGCACGCCTTTATGAATAGCCAGATGGTATCTCAAACGACCACACTTATGTATGGTAGTAAAAGTTGGGTATGGCAGAAGAATCACTAAAGTAAAATAAATGCGGTAGAGATAAGAGCGTTGAGAAGTATGAGTGGATTGAAACTGAGTAACAATGTAAGAAATGTGATAAGACAACGTTGTAGTATAAAAGAAGTCGTAGTGGCTAAAATTGAGAAAAGTATGCTTCGATGGTTTGGGCACGTATAGAGAATGATTGAAAGGAGGCTGACAAAAAGGATTTATGAGTCAAGAGTGAACGGGAAAGTTGGAAGGGGAGGACCAAGGCGAACGTTCCTGGACCAAATCTAGGACATTTTAAATAAGGGCCAAGTCAAGAGTACTCTAAACCGACGAACTTGTATGAAAGGTTTTATGAGAATGAAAGAAACGAAGAAGATATGCAAGGATCGTGGCAAGTGAAAGAACGTGGTATCTGCCTACCCCTATGGGCATGAGGCGTGATGCTGTGTATGTATGTAAGTATAGTTTCATCAAAAGCTTTCGAGTAGTTTTGCGATAAACATTGTTAATAACTTTCCTATTAGTAGGTTTCTATACAAACGATGTTGCAAACACTAGCTAGTATATATAATGGTTGTTGGACAGAATCATTTCTCTTGACGCTTAACAGGTAATTTGTCATATTTTTCACGCGACATGAACAAAGTAAAGATGTCTTGTTCAATATTATCTTGTTTGTTATATAAAGCTTGAAGTTAGAACTATTTAAAATATCTCAATTGTTTAAAAGCGATAGGATTTATTTAACATAAGATGAATCCTCACGTTTGACGGTTTTTTTAATATGAAATACCATTTTGCTAGCTACGTATAAAAGGTAAGGTAAATATTCTATATACAAGTAGGCTCAAAAAGCTCTTTTGAATAGTCAGTAGTCTGTCCATTGGTAACAAATCTACCACCAGCTTGTAAAGTTGAATTCGCTGAGAAAGAACCGGCAAGAAATTCCGTGGTTACTCTTTTAAAGATAGTTTTGAATATTGCAATGTGTAACATATTGCTTCTGAGAGCAACTGGCATTAAGTCCAAACATTTCTGTCGCTTAAATCATTTTCTACATTATGCCTTTTGTAAAAGTATGTTTTTGACTAACTTCTTAAAATTATGTGGAGGCGAATCTAAATCTGATTGTATCCTATTAAAAATGCGTATGCTAAACCCGACATATTATTTTTGAAGCTTCAGTCTAAAATATGGAATCAAAGGTTCGTTTTTTAAGTTCCTAGTACAAGTAGCAGCCCATACACATCTCACGGCTGGGTACAGTCTTCATTTATAGGACAGGGAGAGTTTTCAGAGCGTAATCCAACCGTGCTGTTCCACTTCGGTTTGCCAGGCATATGCACCGATACAAGATCACTTTCTATTTTTTCAATCTCATAGTCCGATTTGCTTAGTCCTCTTCAAGGCAAGGGGATGGAGAACACCTCCAACTTCCCCATTTCGAACAAATACTGAGAATTTCTTAACAAAAAGCTCAATATTGTTTTTTGGATTCGTCCGACCCAGGACTCAAACCCAGGACCTCATGTCTGTAGCTGAACAAGCTGACCATTACACCGACGAGATTTTCTATGTATTTATAACAACTTTGCAATGGTTCAAGTATTCACTTGGCTACTAAAGTTTTAATTAGGATATATATTTATTTCATCAAGGTTTTCATTGTTTGGAGGCTTCAATAGTGACTGGTATCCTCTCGTATATGGGAAAGGCTTTCAATGCATAGATCCACCGCTTATCTCCACTGCAGGTTGGTAGGATATACATCCGAGAATTTTTTTCGAAATCTGCTTCTCCATCGGGTTCCTCGTGATATTTTATTTGACTTAATAGCACAATAATGATTTATCTATACATATCTACAAATAAGGATAAATCATATCTACAAATATGATTTATCCTCGTGACTCTCCTCCTTTGGACCATCACGACTGCCTGTGTGTGTTCATTAATAGGTAACTTACTTTTCATCAGCTTATTAAATGCGCATTATAAAATGATGATTTTAGTTATGAGTGGTACCTAGTTATTATTTAAAAAGGCAAGACGTCCAGGATTTTACTTTGGGTTAAGATAACTCATCTACATCCAAAAATAGGTTTACAAAATTGGTAAAAATGAATATATAACTTAATTTAATTTATCTAAAATATAATAGCACCCACACACACATACACACACAAACACACACACGCGCGCGCGACTGTGACTGTTAATAATACTGTAAACATAAGAAGAATCTGTAATTGGCATAAGATTTGTTAATCTGTTTTTTTAGTTTTATTAGTAAAGCTGCTGTAGATTTTGTGATAATAAATAAATAAATATTAGGTCTATATCTCGCAACTGTGTGGCTTTCGACCCCAGCTAATTGAATAATTACTTAGGGTTCGATAAAATAATAATTAAAAGGACAATGACTTGATCATAAATACGCATAAAAATTGTAAGCGGTTTCATCACCAATAACGAAAAGATAGTGACTTCAGACCTTAAGATCTGGATATCTTTAGTAAATCCCCTCGTTTGACCAAAAATTATGTCATACTTCATTAGTAAATAGAAAACAAGATTTTTGTCTTTTTATTAAATTAGTCGTATTCGATTTTTACACGGCTTAGTGTAATGATGTAAGTATGTATTCAATTCGATAGTACGGGTCCTGATCTATTCCCAGCAGGATAATCAAATGAAAATGCAAACAAAATAATTGTGTTTGGTAACTACGATACCATTAATATAGAGAATTGTCTCATACCAAGTTAGCATCTTTACCTATGTTAGATTACAGATAAATAATAATCTCAATGCATAAAAAAGAGCTTGGCAATCATTTGTCATGAATAACTAAAAAGACAGTCTTTATTATAGAATAAAGAAGTAAAAAAATATCTCTTTTAAATTAAACAAAAACCCATAAAAAATCCGAAAGATTTTGAAAATCATTTGAACATAAAAAAGGAAAAGCTATGTAGCACCTGATTAATGTCCTGCTTTTTTATTGCTGGCAGGTTAAGGTGTTGACTGAGATCAGAGCTGATAATATTGATGATGATACAGGCTAAGACGGAAGCGCATTAACCTGGTAAAGAGGCAATTTAGCTCTAAGGGTTTCAACACAGCATCGCACCGGATCACAAATCTCTTTGCTTGACAGTAAATCTTTGCTGGTAATTAGCCACAGTCGAAGTCTCCCACCAGGCCAGACTCGCAAAGCGAGAACTCGTATCACTGAGTCAGTGTTTCTACTGCTAGGATCAGGCCTCCTCACAGAAGATAGATTTTTTCATAGTATTGGTCCACCACAGGGGCATGCCGGCTTTCTTACAATGTTTTCTTTCATCCGAAACTTAAAATGATGAGTTTTAAACAAGCAGGCATATACATTTTACATATAGAAGTTAGTGATTGAGGATTGGAACTCGTGATTCTGGACGAACTTGGATCCCTTGACAAGATAATTCATGTGTTTATCCATTGGGCCATGATGGCTCGGAACATCATAACCATATCTTAAACCGTGACGTGCAGGTAAAAGTGTTATTATGTAAGCAACATACGACAATAGTTTCCTAATACGATTGTTCTGAGGCAGGCTTTGGAACGATTTCTATAAAGTATTCATACTGAGGCGGAATAGGGCAGTGACATTTCAGATTTTGTCAAGATGGGTCTGAAGATAACTTTGGTGATAATCACTTGTTTGGGGTACGCTGCTGGAAACTATCAGAATGAAGGGTAAGACTTCTCCATGACGATTAATGTCTTTTTTACACTAACTGAGCAACTCTGACTTAGTTCACTGTTCACAATTCATCACTGTGCTGTTCGGTGTAGGAAAACATCAGGAGGAAACCTGTATGTCCCTGGAGCAATTCTGGAATGTATGTAGTCTGTGACAAAGAGAAATTGAACAGCGGTGGGTTTATTATCGGAAAATCCTTTCTCCTAGCTTGTATATAAGTAACTGAACTCCTAAACTGTTGGATGGATTTTCATGTTTTTTTTTAAATATGAAATATTTCGTAATATTGTTTACTACTTGTAAGGTTTATGCCAAGCACATTTCAACGTACCGAAGACCAATTAGCACAGCCTTCCGCGCGAGCTGAAAAGGTCCGTGATGAAAGAGATCATCAGCCAGATAGGACTCAGAGATTCGGAGTGACGGACTACGGAAATACCGTAAGATGAATTGAATTAGTTTTATTATTTCAATTATGTTTAGTTAAATGTCAAATGCCTATCAAGTAAACACATGACCTAATGATACCCACTGTACCCGATCTTGTGCCGCCTGGCTTTAGCAGCTACCGGCGACCCTCCTTATGCCGTCGGTCCACCTTGTGGGAGGTATGGCTACACTGCATCTTCCAGTGCGGGGTCGTCATTCCAGCACCTTCGGATCCCAACGTCCATCGGTTCTTCGGACTATCTGCCCCGCTCATTACCATTTCTGCTTCGTGATTCTTAGGGTTATGTTGGTAACTTTCGTTCTTCTACGGATATCTTCATTTCTGATTTGATCGTGTAGAGAAACTTCAAGCAAAACCCTCTCCATCGCACGTAGTGTGACTTTGAGCTTTCGAATGAGGCCCATCCATATCACCACGTTTGCGATCCTTATGTGATGACTGGCAACATGACGTCATACGTAAATCCAATTTTACGTAGACATGATGTAATCGTGACTTTATTACCGTTATCTAAATAAGCTGATAATAATGCCAACTGGACATAATACAATACGTAAGTATTGCCTAAGCAATAATGACTCGTATGTGACTCATATTCTACGTAATTTCTGACAAATGCAAATTCTAAACAATAAGCAAATTTGCTCCAGAAATGAATGAGATTTAGGGAATGAATGTTTAAATGGGCGAATAACTAATAAGGGTAAGGTTAATGTAGTTTAATATATGCACTGTGGGATTGCATGAGTCGCTAGTCTCGGTTGAGAGCGAGCAGTTCCTGTGTACAAAATAAAAAAGAAAATTAAGGAAATTGTCATTTTTATGAGAGGGTAGAAAAATATTTATACAGTCATTTAGTGACATTCGGATAACCGTAATGACCGTTTGTCACTCACCAGGTTATATATAAACGTTTCTTTTCTCACACAATGTTTAGTCAAGTCGTTTCAGTAAAAAAAAAAATTCTTTATTCGTTTTGCGAGAAAATTATTCAGTACTTGTCGTCAGAAGTAGTGCACTGACCGCAGTGTGACCGTGGGCCACGTGTGGCTGCGCAATGAACTGCAGTTATACCTAAACTATAAGTTAATGTTTCCAGTTCATCAGTCTCATATATCCAGGATATAATTGTAACCGGTGACGAGCGTAGTGTAAGCAATAAAACTAACTATGTTTCAAGCATTGGAAAATGATAAATGATTTCAATATTAATATTTCGTTTTTTTATATTTGATCAATCTTTGCAATTAATTGTGTACGTAAGTAATACTTTCGATACGTGTACTAAATTTACACAAATGAAGTATAGGGCACTTGCTAGGTGTCTAATGAGAGTTTAGTTACTAATACTTAACTTCCAGGGTCCCTATGGAGGTACAGCACCTGGACTTTATGGACCAGTAAAAATAGACCTGGGTGGTGTCTTATTGGGTTCTATTATAGGTTTTGGTGCTGTTATTATCTTGCCAAAAATAATTCATGCCTTTTCCTATGGATACGGTGGATATGGTCGGAGTAAGTTGTTTTTTATTAATGTAACTTTTTCCTATATGTTGCCAGGAGCAATTATAAATAAACCGATTAGGCTAAGCTAGAAAAAACAGGCATCCCTTGAAATAATGAAGACTTTTAGGTTCTTTTAACAAAAGCAAGTAATAATTGTATGTAGCCTACTAGTGTAAGCATTTTAGTATTATTGTTTTATGGCATTTCATTTAATATTAGTACGGAGGAATTTTGTTATTATTATCGTTTATGGGTTTGATTATTGATGTAACGTTGCATAAGTTTATTGTTTATGAATGTGTAGAATTTATGGTGGCTTTTTGACAATACTTTAAAAGGATAGTCTTTTTTTTTGCGGTTGCTATATTGACGTTTGGTGGAAAAAAGAATGTGCAAACAAGTCTTTTCAGTGTGGCACAGGAAAAAGCCATAAATAAAAAAAAATAAAAAAACAAGTCTTTTACTAATGTTCACAAGAAGTTTCTTGAATGGATTAGCTGTCCCTTTAAAATATCCTAACTTTTTTTTATGAGCATTGCATTTTATTCAATGAGAATAAACCGTCACGCTCGGCTGTGTAAGGCTCGTTTGATTTTAGTCGGTTTTTGTTCGCTTAGATCTTTGAAGCTATTCTATGGATTTTTAAGTAGAAAAATTCAAAGATTTGTAATCTGGTGACGGAAAAAACATTTTATTTTAAACAAGTAAGGCTTTTACTACTTTACAGGCGTCGAAACGGATCTAAATTCATTCTCTGATATGATAAACCGTTTCGATGAGATGCTAACACGGTACAATGTTGATTCGTCGTCGTGTATGCAACGACTCACGTGTTCTTATATACAACTGGCTAATGAAAACACGTTGACTGGAAACGCTACAGATTTCGATGCTTTGCTCACAAATATATCAAGGTTTGTAATAGATGCATATTTAATTGAAAGACCTAGTTTTTTTATAACCGTTAGCCGCATTAGGGTAACATTTTTACGGATGAAACGCAACATCGTGATGAGTCAATAGATACCTGGATATCTCTATATATATAGATAAACTGCCTCATTGGTCTAGTGGTTAGCATGTTCGACTACAGACATGAGGTACTGGGTTCGAGTCCCGGGTCGGGCCAATTCAAAAATCAATATTGAGTTTTCTATTTAAGATTTTCTCAATATTTGCTCGAAGTTGGGAAGTTGGCGGTATGATCCACCCCCGTGCCTCGGAAAGCACGTTAAGCCGTCGGTCCTGCGCCTGATCTCTTTCCGGTCGTGTCGGATTCCCGTCACATCGGACTATGAGAGTGAAGGAATAGAGTGCACTATGCCTGCCAATCCGCAGTGGAGCAACGTGGTGGGTCTATGCTCTAAAAACCCTTGCTCCTAGAAGTGAGGAAGCCTGTGCATGTAGTGGGACGTTGATGGGCTGCTACTTACTTACTTACTATATATAGATAAGTGTGGTAAATTTCATACTCCTCCGTCCGCGCAATTTTTGTAAAAAGGGGTACAAAGTTTCTGCTTCACGTATATATATAGAGTAGATCCATAATAAAAGTTACGTGAAGACAAGTTTACAATATATTAAACAAAAAACAATTTTATATCAACCGCTTTTCATCAAATGATTCGTAATATTTTTGAAGTGAAACTTCTTTAGACGCATGAGGGTAAAATTCTTACGGATGAAACGCTTGATTAGCGTCACGAAGATGTGCAGCGTTTTTAATGGTAATTCATTTGAAGGTTAGGTAGTTTTCATATTTACAAATAACATTTGGCATTCCAAAATTCTCTTTTGTAAATTTTAAATTGAAAAACAAAATTTAATTAATAATTTCTAATATTGGCATAAACCACGTGGCATTTTTTTTTACAAATCGTCATTTGAGATTTCAATAAATTATTTGTATAAATATATTAATTTTCGACTGTTTTAATATTTTAATGACAATAAAAATCATAAATTCGTAACATATCTTCCTTTTTCCCTTTAACTCACGGAAAGATTTAGATTTGTATAAACAAGACTTAAAAATTAGTTTGCCAAAGAAGTTTCACTTCTGACATGTGCACTTTGTACACACGCACTTTTATTTATGGTTAATACTTACTAATAGCTTGTTGTATAACTAAATAATACAACAGATATTAATAATTTGACTCTTACCAAATCTCAGTGTTTCTAGCGTTAAATATTTTTTCGCAGTAACTCCTTAGTGCGTAGAATGTTGGATGGCACATCGATATACGAAGCAATGTCTTCAGGACGTTCTCTGGAAACTGATTGCCAACAACTCTATCCAAAATGCAAGCTGGATAGGAAGACTGTAGTCAAAATGATCACGCAACTTGTCCCGTCCTAAGAAAACGGCGGGTACTTGAAAACTTTTTCACATCACTGTCAATTAAATGAGTAAATGTGCACAATTTACTGTAAGAATTTATTCGTTATGTGATGGTTCAGATTAGATTCATGACGAGGTAAATGGTAAATCAAAATATACAACCAACAAATAAAATGACCTTAATCAAGGGTAACATGTTTTTAATTAATACCTTCATACCAAAACGCAGTACATTTCAATCCTGAGTATTTAATGATTTTAAGCTTTATACATAAATCAGAATTTCACTATCGCACATCCTTAATTTATTAAGATTATATACGATAGAGTAATTCCGTTTCAATTCTTATAGTCAATGATCATCTGTAAAAGTTATGTGACTAAGCAAATATGGGTGCTATATCTCAGACAACTCCTCAAGACCTGTGAGAAAAGTCTATGCTTGGACATAGTCTAGTTCTAATTCATTATACATATGGTTATGTGATTTTAATTTAATTTAATTTCGTATTATGTTCTACTTGACACTAAGATATTTATAAGTTATTTGTTTACTAACAATTTGGGTCAAATATTTCTTTGAATAAAAATTTATTATTATAAGCAGTCTACCTTAAATTTTGAATCATGTCTTAAAACCCTAATCCTAATCGTAGGTTAATCAGGATAAAGAAAATTTAATTGATGCAATTGTTATTTCTACTTTTAAGTGGTTTCCAATACCATAAACTGAGAAAAGTGCATAATTTTCTCTATCCTGACATACCCGCATATTATGTTCATGCCAATGTATATTTTTTAAACAATCACTGACAGCAGTAAAAACATTAAATCTATCCTGCACCATTAAGCGTTCACCATCGTTACATCAATTTTCTAGCGTTGAGTAGGACGTACAAAAAGTCTTACTATTTGTCTTAAACAAGAAATGTCATCTTGTACTCTGAACTCACTCAGGTAAATTAAAAAAAAACCTTGTGTGCAATTCACACGTGGTAGAAATGAAACCCACAAAAATGATGGCTTCAAGATAATGAGATACGACGAATGTAAAATAAGAAGCAGAATAGAAAGAGAACCACGAACAGAGACACTGTACTGCTTTCTATGGCATTTTCTCGCACGTTAAATGTTATGAATTAGTGTCTGTCTCTTTTTCGTTTCATGGCCTTTCAAATGACAATGCTAAAGTTTTCATTAAAAAAATATATATCTTAGAACGTGCATCTTTTACTTCCACGTGACACTGGCGAAGTCAATTGTGACAGTCTGACAGATAGACAAGCCATGACACCAGATAACAAATATCTTTGTCCAAAGCAAGATGTCAAATTGACAAGATGTCAAAGTGGCTTAGAGTCATACATTGTACTACATAATACCTTGTCCCAGGTGGTTTAACAATATATTTCAACTATTTATAGATAATCAAAACTGTACTCCGGATGTCTTATAAACCGAACAATTTCTATTGTGTCTTCTCCAACAAACTTGACACTGGCGCGATAGTCTGTACCCAATTGACACACCTGAAAGGCATTTAACAAAGAAGAACTTGTTCCAGATCTGTCGCGATTCTCGTTACTCTTCATCATTAAACTATGTGGTGAGAGCGAGAAATGAGAAACTGTTTCTTGTTTAATATTAAATGGGTCAAAGTACAAAAAAAGAGGCTACTCTTACAAACTGTATTTCATTTCACGTCCTACCCAACACTGCTAATATCAAACTTACTTCGAATACGTTTATAAGTTCACCGTTAATCTAAGTATCTTGAATCTCGACCTAAATTCGTACACGTTATTGAAGTTTATTATTAATTAACACAAGGTAACTGTGTACGAAAAACAAGCCGTATCTTTTCTTTATATAACAGAATATTTTGAGCACATTTATATGTATTCCGAAGACTTAGTTCAAACTTAAAGTACTAAAATAATTAACTGTCAATTATTTTTCGTATATATCAACCCTGACGCACGAGCACGTAACCATTCATTCGTTCAGTCGTTCTTATACACAGCATCTGTGTTTTTGCTTATACTACCAAGGCATTGAGGCTCTTATATACTTTTATAAGGTTTTCTGGTCACGTCGATGGTTAACAATTATAGATATTTGTGTATAACGTTAGTATTACGATTAAAATGCGTGATTACTTTTGGCAATTGTGACGATATGTAATTCCCTTCCATCCATCCTAGTTTTTATATTATCGTGTTACGAAATAAGTACTTACATAATTATATTAAGATATATTTGTAAGAGATGGTAGCTCAGATTGCAGATTTTCTCTTAAATCTACTGTTAAAAGAAAATGTGCTCAAAGGAATTTATTCCGGTTTTATAAGTAATAAATCATTCATTTGCCTTCACTCTGTCTATAAGCGATTTATATAACAAAAACTTATTTTGTTTCTAATAGGAATATTATATAAAATAGTTATGAATTAATAAAAAATAGTATATGTATGTATTTCACACTTCAAATTTGAGAGAAGAGATTGAGACAAATAAGAAATATTAGGATAATTAAAAGGTTGTATGTTTATTTTAAGCAAATTGTATATTTTGTCCTGCTTTAGGTTTCATCGATTTTCAAAGCGATTTTTAAGAAGTTTCACTTCAAAACTTATTCAATCGATTCATTATTTATAGATTTTTATATGTGATCCTTTGTCACGAGGTATTAAAAAAAACAGTTTTAGCAGCAAAAATACTGACCGAGTAACAGGGACAGAATGTTACGTTAACAATTTAATTAAAATAATACCTTCAGAACTGTATTCCTATATTTAAATGCATGATTTGAGTAAAACATGTAGTATACTACAAAAAATACAGCCATTATTTGTGAAGTTACCATTTAAAAATTATAGCTTAATAATAATAAAACAAATTAATTGTAATAAGTTCAGCATTCACTTTAAAATAAAAAAAAAATTGAAATCTGTATTCACTGTAGAATAAAAAAAAAATAAACAAAAAGGGCATTTGACTCGTGATTTCTTTATTTTTTAAGTTTTATTCACATTTTAATAAAAATCCTCCTATATAAATATACATTTTATGTAGAATTAAAATTATTTTAGTTTGTATTTCTGTTATAGAATAATAATTAAATTGACTTCTGTTTTTCTTTTTATAAGTGTACATATATGTCAGAAAACACTGTCTTGTGAAATTTAATGTTATAATTTTAATGTTTCTTTTATGGTTTTTTCTTAATATGTACAATGTGGTTTGAGTGCTCGCCAATCACAATTATTCACTCGAGTTCATATATATTGTTTCATTCTTGTAACTGATAACAATTGTTGTTAATGCAGCTTTTCAAATACTTATTTTGCAAAATGTTATACAGTACCATCAAAAATTAAAAAAAAATCTTTGTATTTAATAAGTTTGTGATAGAAGATGTAAGGATTTATTTATAAGGACCATTTATAATACATTTCCCTTATTATAATTAATTGTCTATCTAGAACTCTAGTAAATAATAGTAGTATTTGATTTTTACATATATTGTTTAAGCCAATAAAATAATGTAACGGAAAATCTCGAATTCTGATTTCATGAATCAATGTTTCAAAAATATTCAATAAATATATCCTGATACTAAATGGTTTTGCTAGATTTTTTTATAATTTTACCACTTTTTGTTTTTTTCTCAACAATGTTAAAGAGAATTAAGTTATTTAACTCGAATTTTAATAAAAAATAAACATTAATTTACTTTACTCAGTATGAAAAAGTAATATATTACATATATGTCGTTCTGCACAATAGCAGTACAGTTTCTGTATTAAATAATATTTGTACCGTCAAAAATTATAAGATCCTACGTTTCTGATTTTATAAGTTTTAGGTCTATTTTCAAATACCCCTGATAAGGTTAAATCAGAGGATATTTTTTTTTAAATTTTAAGCACATTTTGTCAAATACCCTACTTTTTTAGAGAAAACAAACGTAAAATTAAAACACATAAGGAAATCTGTTTTATAAAAAAATATATACGAAAAAAGAAAATTCAACAGTTTATTGCAACAATTAAAAAAATATATAAAACTAATTAATGGCAACACTACATCCTAAATACAGAGTAAAAATGCATTTCATATACAGAGTAAAATGGGAGGGGCTTATCATAGAAAACATTCACCGTTATTTACCTCACATAATATTGTTGTGTTAACTCACAACAGGATTATATTATAATTCATTCATTACTTTTTATAATCAATTAAAATACCTTATCAATAAAATCTGAAAAAGAAATTATTTTATTTAATTCACTCTAAAAAGAAACTTACTTAAATCGCAGCAAGAGTAATAAAACACTAATAGTCTAAATTGTAAAACTGGTCCAGTTTTAAGACTAGAGCCTAATTTGAAGATAAAAGAGTGGTTAGCCTGAACTCGTTCAAGCTCTAGACTATATTATGCCTGCAGTCTAAAACTAAAATTGTATCAGACTATGACATCTTTTAAACGCAAATAATTCCAGAATTTGTATGACCTGGATTCTTTAACAGAACAAGCATTTTACAACACACTGTATTCTGGAATATGTAGTCTGAATAAGTCAACTTAAATTTAGTTAAAAATCTGTGTATGTCTGTATTATCCAATTGAAAAATTTCCAATATATGTATAGTATGCATTCTTTAGTTGAACAATTTCCAATCTATCTGTAATGTGCATTCTTCAACTGAACAATTTCCAATCTATGAATTGTCTGCATTTATAAACTGAACAAGTTCCAGTCTATGCAGTCTGCATTTTTCAATTATACCAGTTCCAATCTAAGCATCTGCAATTTTTAACTAAACAAGTTCCAATCTATGCATCAGCATTGTTCAACTGAATAAGTTCCAATATATAAATTGCATTCTTCGACTGAAAAAGTTCCAATCTTTGTGCAATAATTTTTCTTTGGCCCCAGGTTCCAACTATGGAGTCTTAAGACAATGATAGTCCACATTCGATATTTGGCCGATTTCATCTTTACTAAGAAGGATGTGAAATTCTAATATTGGAAATGATGATATATTCTAGTAGATAAAACTTGCAATATATAGGTATGTTTCCAGTTTTAGAAATCTTCAGTTTTGATAAGTAAGTTCTAGGATGTGTTTATTAAAGTATTGTCGGCTGTATCGGAGTTACTCATGGAAGAGTTCCGAGTCAGGGTTAGCCGACAAGTTGGGCTCATATCATTGACACAGCAAATTCATAAAGGAATTCGCATAAGCCATAGGTTTGACATCAGGGTGCGGCTGGAAAATTAGAATTTTTATATATTAATTTAAAAAAAAAGAAAAAGGAATTTCTGTTGGAACATGGGGTTAAATTGTATATTATACCTTATAACATACTGCCAATAACATTTATGCCAACTTAGAATATTACGATAATGAAAATTTTGTACATGCTGATATAATTAATGTATTTAAGAATAAACTCTTTCAATGTTTCATATTACATATAGTAAGTAGTATAGATGATACATACCACAGCACCATAGCATTTGTAGTCTGGCTTGAGGTCCTTGCCGTTCATTGTGATAAAAGCACCCAGGTTGCCCATGGTGTCACTGTAATAATTTAAATTAATATCAATTGATAATATACTTTATTGCACACACAACATTACAGAAATTGAAATAATAATTTAGGAACTAGTTTATTTAGGAACCGGTTTTATTGCACAAGCAATCTCTTAACAGACAACCTTTGGGTAAAAGACAAAGGTATATATATATATATTCTTATAAAATACTGTTTTAAAAATAGTATAGTAAAATCTAAGATGATGAATACTAAATTAAAATTCCCCGCGATCTTTTGGATACAGTAAAAATACCTAACCTCAATTTAAATTTATACAATATCATTGTAAAGTAATTATTATACTATAGGAATTCTATTTTTAAAATCTCAAATGACGAATTATAAATAAAATTGTTTATACGTTTCATATAAAAATATATAATTGTTAAATATTGTAATCGACTTTAAAATTTAGAAAAGAGAATTTATGAAATTTATTTATTTTATATTTTATGAAAAATAGTATTAAATTATTAAATGACGAGTGGCTTATTAAAATGACACGTGTTATTTGTAAATATTAAAACTACCTAACGTACAAACGAATTAGCATTAAAAACGCTGCACATCTTCGTAACGCTAATCAAGCGTTTCCGTAAGAATTTTACCATCATGCGCCTAAAGAAGTTTCACTTCAAAAATATTACGAATGATTTGATAATGTGGTTGATTTAATATCAAAATCTTTTTAGAAACACATTGTAATACTTTTAAAATGTCTGTCTTTACAATATTGTAATTCTCTTATTTTTAAACTTTGTATGTAAATGTAAAATAAGAATAAATAAATAAAACATTACACACTACGGATATCACTTACCCTAAATATATATTGTAGGATATAATAAATAGATACAAACTGCTCACTCACCAGTAATTAGGTGCAGAGAACACAGTGATGCACTTGCCATCATGTGCAACTTCGTAACCCTCGTTCTTAACCTCGTGACTCCTTATGATGTATTCCAGGCCGTTCCTCTCGAGGAAATTGGCAGTCACATCAGGACCAAATTGGCACCCAACTCCTCGCTTTGAAGGTGCACGACCAGGCATGAATTGAGGGTCAGACCAAAGTAGTTCGCACATTATACCTAGAAACAAGTAATATATTTTTTACACCATTAAGCAAGAGCCTTTATTCTCTTAAACACTTTACAGACGGCGCTCTTATTAATATTATATAATAAAAAAAGGGGGGTCGTCATTGAATATGAATTTGATTATTGAACCACACCACACTTAAATAAAAGTCCGTGCGAAAAAAGTACACATGTCAGAAGTGAAACTTCTTTGGCAAACTAATTTTTAAGTCTTGTTTATATTTATACAAATCTAAAACTTTACATTTTCGAGACTTAAGAGGGAGAAAGAAAGGAACATATGTTAGGAATTAAATGGTCATTAAAATATTATAATTGACGAAAATTAAAACTGTAAATAAAAATGCAACGTTTTTTTGTCAACATTCAAAATTATAATTCAATTTTGTTTATGAAATAAAATTTAGAAAAGAGAATTTATGAAATATTTTTATTTTTATATCTTATCAAAAAAAGTATATTAAATGACGAGTGGCAGATTTAAACACTACATGTTATTTAAAAATATTAACGACTTGCTTAATTTAAATGAATTAGTATAAAAAACGGTGGACATCTTCGTGACGCTATACACGTGTTTCATCCGTAAAAAAACTATCCTAAAGAAGTTTCACTTCAAAATACATACAAAAGGAAGCTTAAACTATTAAATTAGTGTCGCACAATAGGCGGTCTTATCGTTATAGAGCGATTTCTTCCAGACAACCGTAAGGAAGGAGATAAAGTTGAGAAGCATTAGGTAGGTGGTGCAAAATAGAGAAGCAATACTTTATTAACCATGGCAATTTGAATAAGATATATTCGTAACGCTACGTATTCCTGGTTAGGGCGTCATTAGGGGTAGCTCTTTGCGATAATTTAAACCCTCATGTGCATTATATAAAATCGAACCATTATTGAATTATTGTATTTTATTGAAAATAAATAAAAAATGCAACATATTGTTTTTCGTCTCGCATTATCAAATTTGGCGCGATAATTGCTGTATTAATATTGATAAATAACCAGTGTTTAATATATCCACATATTACGTTCAATTTAGGTTGATCTTAATAGTCATCATAAAAAATAAAAAATAAAATTAACAAAAAAAAGAACCGCCTTCAAAACAAACTATTCCAAATATATTAATATGCTCTAAAAAGTAAAAAATAATGGCTTATTCTTTGGAATTCTTCGTATATTTGGTGTCGGCGTCAGCCAAGGTAGGTGTATCCCGCGTGTCCACTTATCTATAACTATATGTGTACAATCTCAGTGGGATATTTCCTCCTTTGCCATCCACCATTAATTACATCACAAGTTTAATTTGTTTAAATTAGATTTATGTTATATATATATTAAAATATATATAGATTAGCATGTCAACTCACCATCTTCAGGTGGCTGTTTGTTCCTGTCAACCATCCTGATATCATCCAATGTGACGTCATCCTTAGAGAACAATCCTCCGTGCATCACCAGGACACGGTTGTTGATGCAGTGTGCCAACGGCAACCAGTTATAAACCTCAGTGAACAGATCAGCCATCTGTGAGGTATACTTCGAGGACACCTCACCACGGAAACCATACATACGGTTCATGTCTAAAGTCTCGTGATTACCTTAAAATATAAATAAAATAAAATTTATATGATATGTCTACAATAGGTCATATTCAATCAGATATGCAAATATTTATGAGTCTAGAATATACAATGGATAAATTAATGAATTTTAAGTTGTCAGACTACTATACATTTACAGAAAATTTATGTCAAATGTAAGCCTATACATAATATTAATGATTTTAATTCATACCATTAAGAAAATCAACAACAGAATTATTTTTTAATCATCGAGAGAAACAAATGTTTTTTTTTAATTGACTTCAATGGTAGTTCTTTCATTGAAGACATTTTGTTTAAGATTCCTACCATCATATGATAGGAACTGTATGAGTATAGACCAGTTTTGCAGTAAGAATAGCAGAGCCCATTGTAAGTTAAAGTTTAACTATACCATGGCTCAGTAAGAAATTCGGTTTTATCAGTTAACCTTTCTAAGTATAAAAAAGTTACAAAGCGAATAAAAAATCTTTTTACGTTAGCTATCAATAGATGGCGTTGTATTATTTGACGGAAATATGATGACCGATAATTTAATTAATTTCACAGAATTCAATTTTGATTTCGAATAGATGAATAGAAAAGTAGATGCGATTGATATGCTTTATTGCACACAATAAAAAACGCAACAACTTATATACAGTTTAACTATATGCAAGACCAGTCTATTATA